>BMAW01066991.1:0-13381 GCA_019974015.1 Nephila pilipes | reverse complement strand
ATTTATTATTTTAGGGTAATTATTGAATTAAAAGTTAAATTATTACAATTTTCCCCCCTCCGCAAGACGCGGATGTGTGTTGGGCCCTAACACATAACCTTTATCTTACAGGGGTGTCAAAGGAAGAAAAAAATTCAAATTTAAAATTAAGAGTTATGTTTAAGACAAGTTACACCTAAATAATTCATATTTTAAAATTTAAAAATTTTATGCCTTGGAATCCCTTCATTCTTTTAGAACACATACAATTTTAAAAGATATTCAAAATATTAAATACTAATTAAAAATATAAATTTGTTGTGTGTAGTAGTGTGCTTAAACATCTAACAAATTCTTGAACCTGTAAAAAAAAATACAAATACAACAGATATGTGGGTGGCATTTTGTAAATCAAAAGTAATATAAAACAAGTATAACATTTCAAAAAGATTAATTTGACAATTCTTAAAATTCAATTGCAATTTGATCACTGATGACAAGACTCTGACACAGTATCCAATACGTTGTTTACAAATTTTCCACATGCATCTCTGGGTGAAGAATGAACATGTAAAAACTTTTTTCCACAGGTACAGGAATGTCAACAGACATGGAAATGCAAGTTTTTTAAAATTGGTTTTACAAATATTAATAAAATTTAAAAAGTAGTTATAAAAGTATGTTTGTATTATTTATTGCTTTCTTATTGTCTTAGTCTACAACAATTTCTAAACCAAACCTTTTTCAAAATTAGCTGAAGAAATGTGGTTGACAAAACTGTGCCACACTTGTTCGCATGTCAAACTAGAACAGCTATTCTATTTTAATTATTTATTACTTATACATATTATTCATCATTTAAATTAATTATCCACCTTCCTTTATTAATACCTTCTTCTATAGAAATCATCTAAACTAGACACACATTCTTTTAAATACAAAACATCTTTTAAACTTAAAATAGTATTATTGATAATTAAACATTCAAAAATTTTCTTTTACTTTCATTACATAAAACACATTGTTGGTTTTCATTTTAAAACCATATAATATTCATTTCATAAAGTATATAACATTTCTTATTTCAACAACAACTTCATTTAAATCAATATATTATTTATCATTTCTCAAGTAATGTTTAACAACAATATGCTTCATTCAAATCTAAAATATTTCTCAATAATTATTCAATTCAAACTAAAATATGTAAATTCATAGATATTTCTTATAATATTTTAGAATATCCACCACACAGATCTAATTAAACATTGTTCAAATATTTTTCTTAATAAAGCAAAAATTATAAAATTTAAATCATATTCATTTATATAGCACACATTATTTTTCTAGTTTGTTTACCTTGTAGCAATAATAAGATTTCAATTTGTGGTTTCAAAAAATGTTTCACTAAAAATATTCTGAAATATTAAATATAAACAAACTTTGTTTTACTACACACACAAAATAAAATGTTATTTCTTACATATGACTGTGGCCTAAAATTCCATTTAGAATTAAATTCAAAAGCTATTTCATCTATGTATAATAATATCACATTTTTTTTTTATAGTTAAAAACTTTTAGAAACCAGACACTTTTAGAACAATTCCAAACTTTGATAATACACACAACACATGATGTAATATTTTTCAAAAAACACTTTTATAACATTTAATCAAATTCCAAAATATGTTAACTTTTTATATTTCATAAGAACTAAGTATCAAAATTTAAATGAATACCAATTTCAATTACACATCAGGCAATGTTATCACAATAATCAATTTACAGAAATAGTGCTTTAAAAATTACTAATTAGAAATTAATTTAATTTTTATAAATTTAGTAAATCATTGAAAATTCACTAAAAATTTAACTTAGCTGACACAATCCCAGATGAAAAATATATTTTTCCTTCCAAGTTCACATACATGGTAGGGCTTGCACTGCTTCCTAATTAAAAGTCCACTGTGTTTGTTTCGAATGATATAGGTCGGTCATATTGGAACATCTCAAAAGATACGTATTGAAAAAAAAAAAAAAGTCCTTGAAAATTGATGGAGATATTTAATCGGCATTGCAACGGTATCGATGGTCGTAAGTAAAGACTGGCATCGCTGTTGATTTTTGCTGGCGGCCTTCATGCGGGGTTTCGGTATGATTCCTGGTCGTCGGAAAACGGAATTCCAGTAGAATTGTTCGGCACGGTCTCACTCTCATGTTATCGAAATTTAAATCTCACGTTTCCACCAGTGAGGAACTCTTATCCTGTCGACTAAATGTAAACATTATTAATCCTATCGACTTTTGTAAAGTAACATAATATCAGATACAGTCGAGGCGTATTAAATTTTCACTTTTATTTAAAGCTGTGAGAGTGAGACCATTTTCATTACGTATTTGGTTACATCATTTAGGTAAGAACAGAACAATTGTCTGAAAAAGAGCAAGCGCAGTATGAAAGAGAGAACGTTTTTCGTTGCGTTTTTGCTTATATACTAGGGAAAATTCCCATCAAACGTCATAAGCACGTGATATGAATAAGGGGATTCCAGGGAAATATAGTAGATAGGGAATTAAAAAGGGATTGTTTTTGATAGATTTATAATTAGTTTAAGCAGACTTAATCCTTTTCAAGAGCGCGTGATATAATAAATTATAGGATACTTTTGGAAGGGGATCAGGAAATAAGAATGAACTCTTTACTTTTGTATTAGGGAATGAGATAGAATAGAAAGTTAATTTATTATTTTAGGGTAATTATTGAATTAAAAGTTAAATTATTACATATATATATATATATATCAAATATACACTAGAACAACCATGTAAGTACAAGTATATTTAAAATAGATAAATTGTGGAAATGATGTAAACATATAAACTTTCTTTCAGACTATTGTGATTCTATGATTTGTAAAAGTTCTTTTAAATAAAAAGAGGATTATTTATCTTAATTCTGAAATCCCTTCGTTAAATCTTCGATGAAAACTTAAACTGATCGTGAAAGAATGTTAAGTTATTAACTATTTCAATGAATGACTAAATATATATTCAGACAGAGAATAAAAAATAATAAAATCGTCTATTTTGAGAAAATACTTTAAATTTGATTAATCAGAATTCACTGGATTGCAAAATTTATTACTTTGTACAAAAACCCATTAACTAAAAGCTTACTGAGACTAAGCAATGAACATTTTTATGAGAACGTTGCACAACAATTTCCTGGGAAAGGCAATATATTTACGTTTATTGCGGGTGAAGTTTCATTACTTTTCATTTATTCGAGAGGGAGTCTGGGAAACTAACGGATTTGGAAAACCATCGCAAAACAGTTGACATTATAAAAAAAGGACACTACAAGATTTCAAGTTCAAGTAAAGCAAATTGAAAACTATATATTCACAAAGAAAATATTATGTTTTAATTCCCTTTTGATTCACATCAATTTTTATAATTTAAAACTATGAAATCATAACATTTGAGTTAAAAATATATATATCAAATTTGAAAATACATGAAAAAAGGTTCAAAAAGATTTTATTTTTAAAGTACCTTGGATCTTGCGTTAAAACACCTGTAGAACTTTTTTTTTTGAGCACTAACACTTAACTTTTAAATCTCTCTCTTTCTCTCTCTCCGGGGTCGACGTCGTGGAATGAGAGAATTTACACACAATATAGATGAATGCACGAAGATCGCACGCATGAATAAAGAAGCAAGCTGTTGGCGTAGTTAGGTTGATTCACTTTTTATTGCTCTCGGGAGTCGTCGCACCGATTTAAGATGAGTTATACACATTGAAGAGACAATCGATGCACATTGGTGGTGATATCCTTTTGTCGTCGCAGAAAACTGGTAGTGGATTCTGGATGACTCTTTTTTTTTCTTTGAGTCGTCGTCGCAGAAAACTGATTGAGAATTCTGGATAACTGTTTTGTTTTTTGTTGATCGAAGTTATCAGGAGATCTTCATACACATCTGGGAAATTCTCTTCATTCGCACATAGGCAGAAAATTTCTTGATCCCCGACATATATATATATATATATATATATATATATGCGTGTATTATGTATATTCTTTTCTGTGTTTCAAGTGCAATATTTTCTTACTCAAGCATTGTTTGGCCAATAATTCTAGAAAAATCTAATAGTCTAAAATCTATTACAACTTTAAATACATTATTATTTTACTTCTCTTCAAATTTAGTTTTGTTTTTACAGCTTTTCCAATAAATACTACTTTTTTTGATAATTCAAAATGGACATATCTGTAATTTAAAATGCTGTATTAGGCTTAGGATTGATCTTGGATCAATGGATCTACGTTCCCACTTCGCCAGAATTATTATATAAATTTTTGATTAACATCATAAAAACAATTAAATAAATAATCTTACGTTTCTAAACATTATTAAAACGTATTGAAAATTGACTTATTAATATCATTTCTCTATTCTAACCTGAGACAACATGGCTAGTGCTAGTACGCTCATAATCTTCAATATGGCTTACAATAATCATTTATTAAAAATAGTTACAAAATTGTGTGGTATTCTAAGTCATTTTAGTATTTTATGAAAAGAAATGCAAATATTAAAAATTAACAAAAGTGGAACTGAAATATATACTAAATGTATCACACAAGAGCATCAAATTAAAATATATACATTCCACCACTCATTTATATGAAAAGGAAAGTTAGCTATTTTGGTAAAGTAATATTTATATATAATTAAAAATACACACTTTGAGTTACCTGAATGAAATTTAGCTTTTCCTAAGTAAACAAAATGTAGAGATGTTAAACTTTTATTATATGCTCGCATATTTTTCTAACACATCAATCAATAATTCCCGAGACTAACCCAGAGATGGCGCTCGTAGTAAACCAGTAACCAGATCTTTCTAGAGTACGAACCTTTGCTTGAAACGTGTCAAAATTTTAAGTCGATCGGACCAGAAACAGCTGAGTTATCGAGGTTGGAGTAAAGTCGTTTTGTAGTTTGTTTAAAAAATGGAAAAAACCGAGTTTCGTGTTCTGATAAAACATTGTTTTTTAATGGGTAAAAACACCGTGCAAGCAAAACAATGGATTCAAAAATGTTACCCGGACTCTTGTCCATCAAAAGCAACGATTTGTCGGTGGTGTGCCGAGTTTGAACGTGGTCGTACCGACACAAATGACGCGGAACGCTCGGGTAGACCTGTGGAAGTCGTTACACCGGAAAATGTGAGTGAAGTGACAAAAATTATAATGAAAGATCGTAAAGTGAAGCTCCGTGAGATTGCTGAGATGACACAGATATCATATGGAAGTTTATTTACTATCCTTCATGAAAAATTGAGCATGAAAAAGGTTTTTTCCAAGTGGGTGCCGCGATTGCTTTCGATGGAACAAAAACAGCAACGAGTCAATGATTCAGAAAGCTGTTTATCGCTATTTACTCGCAACAAAAAAGATTTCTTGCGAAAAAAAAAAAAAGAAAAAAAGAAAAAGAAAAAAAATTGGGGATGGGAAAAAAAAAAAAGATTTGGAAAAGCGTTGGAACGATTGTATCACCCTAAAAGGTGATTAACAAAAGGTGTTATATTGATGAATAAAAAAAAATTTGCAAAAAAAATGTTGTTTTCAATGTTAGTCTCGGTAGTTATTGATTGATGTGTTAGTTATAAATTAAGTTTCAAGAAAATTATAAGAGGATAATAATGTAAATTATGCAATAATTAGAGAGTTTCCTTAGAATTTTAGCTTTGTTAAACTTCTCAGTTATTAAGTAATATGTAAATAATTTATAAAAATATTTCCATAAATAAATAAATGAATATTACTATTCTGGAACGTAACTTAAATAGAAGGAAAATTAAATTTAACACAGTTATTACAATATTGCTTTGTAATTTTTCTTTAAGTCAATCTTACAACTGGACATTCAGTCCATTCATTAGTACAATTTTTGTGAATAGAATTTAAATATTTTGAAAAAAAGATATGGGCAAAGTTAGCTTCATATTTAGCATTGCTAATGAATATTAGGTCATCTGTATTACTATAACTCTGTAATGTATTATTATGGATACATTTTTGTTTGTAGAATTGTGAGTAGAAATTTGCAAAAACATGAAAATGATATATATAAAAATTTATTTTACACGCTTAATTCTTAAATGAGATATCCACGCATTATAAGAGCTACTCCTATGATAGACCTTGAAAATTCTTCAGTTCTTCGTACAGTCGCCAAAAATGTACAATCCTAATTTCTTTTCGTAATTCTAAATTGCATTTACATAAAATTGGTGTCAGTATGAATAACTTATAAAGTATTGAATTACGATTTTAAATGCTGAATAAGTTAAATTAATTAGCATAATTATTTAACGTCTATAACCAAATTTTCTTTTTACAGAATCCAAATTTTTACGGAATCAAAAAAAGAATAGTCTTAACAGCCTACGTTTCAAATTTCATTCGATTCCGATTGTTAGGTTTTAAAAAAAATTTAAAAAACATAATGTACTACAGAAGATTCACTCTGTTTCAAACACAACATGAAAACTGGATTGTTAACTAACCATTATAAACTAGGATAAATGGTCCCTTAAAACTGGCCGTTTTCAAATCGTTTGATCTTGAATATTTTCTGAATTAATGAAGGGAATTGCATGAAGTTTTGAATTCAGATGTTTTATTATATGAAGAATTCAAATTTTAATACTTTACAATTCACCTTCTTCATCACTGCCTGAAATTATTCATAGTTTCACAATATTAATATTTTCGATTTTTCTAAGCATTTTTAGAATTGGAAAAAGTTACCTAAGATCGCAGTAAACATTTTTGAGAACAAAATTTTGTACTGTTAAATATTTGAAGTACTCAATTAATAATAAGTGGTCCCTTTTTAAGTTCCTTCCCTCCCCCCCTCCTATAACGCAATAATTTCATGCAGAACTTTTCCAAGCTTGAAATTTAATCTTATTTCAAGCTGAAATGAACCAGACAAAAGAATATTTCCTAAATGAAAATATATGCTTTATGTGTTATTTATAACTGTACTAATAATGGTAACTGATCTATTAACATCAAATTTTAGCCATTTAGAACTTCTTTTCAGTCTGCGCTTACAATTGTTATTTTTTTTGGCGTATTCATTTTTTTTCTTTCCTTGACGTCTATTGTAAGATACCGATGAAATAATTTTAGCTTAATTACTTTATCCTTAAGCTTTTCTAAATTTTATTGGTTGGAGTACATCATGAAGGTGTTTTTGTGAAGGATAATTTTAAACATATTTTTTTCGTCTTGAACTAAATCTAACAATGACCGTACATTGTGGAATTGAGAATTGACTTCAGGGAATTCAAGGTAAATTATTTCCTTAGTACAAAATATGCAGAATTCAATCCTTAACTAAATTGATTCTAACTGAAAACCATTCAAAATTGAACTTCAACAAATGATATATTTTACTAAACTGAAATGATCACCTTTAACTTTACCAGTCAATTTTAATCCATGAGAATGTCAGTTAAGTATTCTTGATTAATCTATGAAATGTTATGCATGAACTACTGAAACCTTATAACTACAAACTGCACATGCCAGAAAAAGGTTTGAAAATTTTTGTTTAATGCTGATTTACAATTATTCTCTTTATCTCACTCTCTGAGGATCGTCATTATACTAGTTTTTAAAGTCATGAGCTTTGTTGTCGAATAGTCATGCGACTATTTGGTTGGTGACGACAGTTGGTCGTGGCTATTTTTAGGTGGATTTCAACTGGATATCTACAGAAATGCCTCTGACAACTGGGATGGAAAAGAATTTACATCCGAATAAGTTATTATGAGCCTTTGGTTTCGACCTGTGGGTGGAGATCTCTGCATACCCTTTTCTAGTAAAAAAAAATCTTTTTCACTGTTGAAAATTAATACTTACAGTATTCCCAAGAACAATATTTTTAGAGAGGATTGTTTTTTCAATTATTTCTGCAATGAATATTAATACCATAATGTAAATAATGTCATTTGAAACGTTTTTCCTCTTACTTCATGTGCAATCCCTAGGTAAAATGGCAGGTTTATTTGACACATGCGCCCTAGCCGTTTATATTACTAGTCGTGATTTATTTGTGGGATATTTTAGTTAGGCACCGTTAGGCAATAGTTTAACGGAAGTCTAGTCAGTTATTAGTGCTTGTCTGGATTGAACTGCAATTTAGTCAATAGTTCGGTAGACGACTGTGGGCCTTGGTTATTTGGATCGGATTTCAAATGAATAACTACGAATCCATGCGTTATTCTTTGTCTTTCACTAGAAAGTAACTCCCAGCTGAACTAGTGATTAAATGCAATTTATTCTTTTGTCATAGTTAGTTTCGAATTGTGGTACAGAACCACTGAAATTTCGAGGCCTAATTCTATCAAAAGCAAAATAAGAAAGCCAATATTGCCTCCGTCACCAAACTGTAATTTTAAATTACCAGGTTAATCGCCAATAGTTGAACGAGCGAAATTTAACCAAATCTCTCCTTTATCGCAAGCAGTGAATCACTAATTAATTTAAATAAAAATATTTAATGGTATCCTTTCTATTAATTATTTTCTTAAATCCAATATCGGTATGTTAAACTTTTGTACAGTGTAATTAAAAATCCCCAATAAGTGAATTCATCCACCAATAATTTCAAAAATGTGTAATACTATAAGGAAGTTTTAAAAATTCTGGTAAACAGTTAAGGATATCAAAACATACAAGGAATAGTAAAATATCGAATTAAGATGCTTCATGTTTGCAATTTTGTGACATATATATTTTATAATTACGAAAGCTTAGATTTTTGTGACTAATAATGATAGTTGAAACATTGTGTAGAATTATAAATGTGAATTTTAGTCAAAAACATTTTCTTCTTGGTTGAAATATTACCATGATTTTTTTAGATCTCTTATTACAGATTTGCATTTAAGTATAATTTTTGAAAAAAAGGTGTTCCTTGTACAGAGAAAATAATTCTCATTCCAAATATAAAACATTTCACAAAACATAGTGATTCAACTTTATTAATGATGTTACTGTATAATTCCTATGATAAAGTTATAAAACTTCGTAATATTGAAAACTTATATATATATATATATATATATAGAGAGAGAGAGAGAGAGAGAGAAAATATTTAGAGAAAAAGTATTTTTGGTGCATTACATGCATAAGTATTCTTAACAGAAGCAGAACCAAATGGGATGACAGTTTTTTTTTTTTTTTTTTCAAATGTACCTAAATACAAATGTGTATTACGAGATATCAAAAATCCTAGAAATAGTATATCAAGAAGAAAAAATGTATTTGACTAATAGTTATTTTTAGAATTCTGGAGAATAATTAAAATTTGTTATTAGGCACACAAGAAATTTTAAACTCCACTTATATCTTTAAAATACATACATCACAAAATCAATGAGTCTTAAATTCGGTATTTTACTATTCTTCGAATGTCTTGGTACCCTTAAAACAAAAACATATACTTAAAAAGGTTGTCAGATAAACACAGGAAATGCTGTAAAAAAAGAAATCAATTACGATCATAATTCCTTGAAAACTGAAAAGTTTGATGCTTCAGTTAATTAAAAGCTTCTTTCACTTAATCCTATCAAGGAGTTAATAAGTTAAGGAAATTTATACCTCAATAGTGTCATAAACCCTATAATAATCTGGAATAAAAACTATTCGAATAATTACTCAGAGCTTGGAATATTTCAAACTAGATTTTTAAAACGTAAATTTAAGTCCTTTATTTATGCATTGTGTGACATGCTCGATTAATTTTAGTCTTTAAGTATAGTTAAGAGTTATTCTTTTCTAAGATTAAGTTCTTCTCAAAGCATTTTTCTTCAATCACAGGTATTTTGATTAGTGAAGAAGTAGTCAGATTATTTGCTCTTTTGAAATGAATAAAAAGATAAGAATTTCACAGAAAACACCTTTGTATTTCCACAATTAATGAAGATTTTGCACATTCTAAAAGCTTGAAGCTCTAAGTCGATAATAAATTTATTAAAATATTAAAAAGTTAGTTTAATATTTAGAAGTGTAATACTTAGAAGGATAATAATTTGAATGAATTTATATGAATCTAAAACACCAAATATTTTGCGCAAAAATAAAATTAATTTACTCACCTCAGTATTTTTACAAAAGAATAAAACCTGAAAACTTTGTTTCAAGATCTTAGATTGACGTTTAATTATAAAATGAACAATAATGAGTGAAAAAGTTTGCAATATAAATCTAAAGAATACAAGACTGGTTAGAGAAAACCCTTTTACTATCTGATAACAATTTTTTCTTTGACACATTCCGGTTTTTTTTTTTTTTTTTTATTTATATACGAGAAAGAAACAAAAACGATTATTTTTGATAATTTTAAATTTCATATTTTAGAACTAAATCTTTGAAACAGGTAACCATGATGCATTGTAATTTTTAAAAAAAAGGCTTTATTTAAAATTGAATAAATATTTCTGAATACCTTACAGATTTAATTTCATAGAAAAAGGGGAGTTTTTTTTTTTCATAGGAACCAAAGAATTCACAACTTTTTTTTGTTTCATTTTTTTTCCTTGCAATTAGCTACTGTGGTAAACACATAAATATTTTGCTTGTATTTTATGTTTTATAATTTGCAAAGCTTAATTTTCATTTCATGTCTTCAATTACAGGCGTGAGAAAAATTATTTATTGATTAATTTATTAGATTAATTATTAATTCATTAATTAGTTAGTTATTCATTAGAATTTTTTATATTCTTTCAGAAATTTATCAATTTGGCAGGATGAGTCACTAAGAATTTCAGAAAAACAATCAACTTAATCTATGTTATATAAATTTTATTCAATATTAATTATTTTAATATCTAATGGCGTTCTCTGAAACGAATTATTGTGCTATAATGAGTAGAAAAAAAATACAAGTATATTAAATACAATTTCGAGTTTTCTTGCAGATTTTTCCTCCAAATGTATCCCATGTTACTGAAAATTTTGCAATATGTTTGTATTTCATTTTTTACTAAATATTCAATTTATCAATATCATTAATGTTTTCAAAAAAGTTACGTAAGAAACCATATATGTTTTAATGTGCATTTTTATGCAATTTCATTTTATGCAAAGTAGGATTCATTAGTAAATCTTCTCAATTAATGGTATAATTCATAATAAAACTGTGAACGCTCCCTGCACATACGCATGACATGGCCTGCCAGATAGTGTAAAAAAATTCGAAAACTTTCCAAACGATTGGTTTTGTTTGTAAAATACATAAAAGAGAAAAGTCAAACGCGTTTAAGCCCTCAATAGAAAATGTTGCACAGTCAGCAGTTTTAAATTTAGAACATCACATTCCGTGATCGCAAAATTTCCTGAAGCATGAATGTCAAACCCGAATGAACTAAGAAAATGTTCTAGAAAAATTATAGTATTTCATAAAAAAAAACTGCATGGAATTTTACTGGATTTCCTTGAAATGATTTATATTCAGAAATATTTAAAGATATTTCGAAATATACTAAGAGAGAAAGAAATACAAGTTAGTTATTCAATATCGTTGACTTATATATACGAGTATTCATATTTTTTGAAAAAAAAATCTTCTAAAAAGAGAGTGTATGAAGCAAAAGTGCGAATAGAATTTAAAATGAAAAATAATTTGGAAAAACAAACATATTCTAAAACTAAAACACTGAACTATAATTAAAATTCGTCTAAAAGGTAAGGTCAAAAATTATTCAATAAATGCATTAATTATTTTTTATTAGAAAATTTGATAAAACTTTAAAATGTTGTTATAAATTAAATCTAATTGATTTTTATACTAAAATAAAAATTGATTTTTAAGGTAAATTTAAGTTTGTTTAATCTTTTGATGTTTTAAAAAAAATTGTTTTTAAAACTTGTTCGTTTTTAAATTACTCTATTATTTCCATTAAATCCACTTTCACACACACATAGTTCCCCAAATGAAGTTTTGCCAGTAAACATTTATGGAGATTATTATATATAATTGTTAGAAACTTAGATAAAAACTTCATGTAATT
The DNA here is from genome assembly GCA_019974015.1 of Nephila pilipes. Classification (NCBI taxonomy): domain Eukaryota; kingdom Metazoa; phylum Arthropoda; class Arachnida; order Araneae; family Nephilidae; genus Nephila; species Nephila pilipes. Next base: position 1,299 of record BMAW01066991.1, on the reverse strand, counting down.
TTATAAGTGAAATACCACAAAAGATGGAAATAAAGTACAGCAAATATTTTTGAAATAAATAATCGATAATTAATCAACAAAAGTAAATAGCGTTGAAAATCTAATAATTTTTGCTTACTGAGAAGAAAGAATTCTTAAAAAATATTCCATTATTTCTTGATCAAAAGAACTCTCAAGCAAATCCAATAACTTTGATAAAAAGAATCACAGATGAAATAAAAGCTGCAAGAATTTTGTTTTCTATAAGGATTCTATATTAACAGATATCATTTCATTTGCTCTTTGCGTATTTTTTTCCTACTAATAAATAATGCCCAGACCTAAAAGTAACTCTCAAGTACAATTTAGTAATAACAATAATATAATAATTCGAGTCAATAGGTCTACTTTATAATTAATATATATATATATATATATATATATATATATATATATATATAAAGTGTGTGTGTGTGTGTGTATTTACATTTGAGACGCCTTCCAACACTAGATTATGCGCCACGATCTGAGTTCCTACTTTGTGACTTCTTTCCAAGTGGGTCTACACGAGTAACGGTAGATGGAAGAAAGTGCCGGCCTATCGAAAAACGTATCCCTATAGATGAAAAAAAGTTTTTTTTTATTCTATTTTTTTTTTTTTTTTTTTTTTTTTTTTTGAAAAATATGTCTATGAATATTTTATAATTTTGTATGTATCACTTATCCCTAGTTTTCCTTTTCAGTTAATATTGATTGTTTTTAATACCTCTTCCAATATATATATATATATATATATATATATATATATATATATTATCAATTCTTTCTCAGTAATCGAAAAAATTTAAGTAAAGAAAGCTATTATATCTGACCTTGAACCACTGAGCAAACTTCATCATTTTATGCTGATCTGTTTTCCTCTCCTTAAAACATTAAACAAGAATTATTACTGGATTGTAAGACTCTGATTATAAATTCTTTTTGTTGTTTGATGCAGATACTCTTTATCTTCGAATACTAGGAATATATGATCCTCTAATTCATTTTGTATTTCTTTAATCTTTAAGTATATATACATTTGTTCTGTAATAGCAAATGAGGTTTTTTTTTCTCTTTCTTTTTTCTCAATTAGAATATATTTCTTAATTTTTCTGTTAAAAGAAATTATACGTGAAAATTGTTTGTTTTATGTATTGGAATAGTATCAAGAATTAAAAGTATTTAACTTTCTTTTTCTTTTGAATGATTTCTTTTTATTGAATGTTGAAAATCTTAGTACTAATATGTATATTATGTTTAGTTTGCATGTATACTTAAGAG
>BMAW01066973.1:73198-148044 GCA_019974015.1 Nephila pilipes | reverse complement strand
CATTTCCAAATTAAATATAAAATATTTTTAAGGAATTATTCAAAAAGCTCTTTTATGACTTGTAACACATTTTAGTTTCCATTAATGAGAATTACGTTGAAATACGCCTAGACATATCAGGGTCGCTTATTTTGTGGAAAGTCTAGAAGACATGTCTGAAAACCTCCTTATCAATTCTGAACCTGTAGTGATGTCTTTCTGATTATGCGCATACTGTCACGACCATTTAAATTGTTTTCGTTTGAGATTCCTTTCTTATTTTCAACTATGCAATAAATGAATTAATTTAATGATAATAAATATACATGCTGTTCTGCCAAATCTGCGTAATAAAACATTTTTTTTATGCTGAAGAACAAAATAAAACGTGATTTTGTCGCTAGTTATATAAGAAAAATACGGATTATCTAAGAAACTCAAAAAAAAAAATATTTTTCCACATAGATAAACTTAATGAATATGACATAATTTTGAAAATTAAAAGTGTTGATGATATTTGATATTTTCTATTTATAAGGATGTCCCTTGCAAATATTTAAGAAAATGATTATAAATAGATGCAGATGCAAAATATTTAACATTTCATGACCAAGTAAAATATGTAACAGTGAAACGTGCTGAAACAAGTTTCATAAGCAAGTTCTTTTACATGTCATATACTGAAGCTTGCTAGCGTTTCCAATTTCGACTGCTCATCAGGTTGAAACACTAATTTTAAGCTAAAAAGTGCTAAATGTCATGTTTTGAAATATATTTCATTTCATAAAAGAAAAATTCTATCTGATAGTTTATTCTATTTAATGAAAACGTGCATAAAATTAGGTCATACAATTAGAAAACTGTTTAAAGATTAAGTAGTACCCTATAATGACCAAAATATCGCAATAGAATTTGTTACCTAATTTTATTTTTGTGACTTTTTAACTATACAAGCAATTTCTTAGGACTATTTACATTCCAGCAGCATTATTCACTTAGTTATAAAATTTTGTGAACAGTATGCCAAATTATTTCATTAAATCTGAAAACATGATATAGTTACTTCCCAGTTTTCCCTTTTTTTTTTTTTTGAAGCTTCATTAAAACGTCAAGGCTATATTTGACAACAATATATGTTTTGATATTTTTCTAGTAGTATTGCATAATATGTTTGATCATTCTTAGCAGCGAATAAGGAATTAGAAGAATAGCTATTTTCTTAAAATCCGTAAAATTAGGCAAATATATGTTTTACTGTTTTTCTTATGTCTTGATAGAAAATGTGTTTTAAAGAAATATAAATATCTCAATTAAAAATTATATGCACATAAGTGTGAGAGAGATATCTAGAAAACTGAGAAAAAAATCTTCTAAAAATATTATAATTTATTTAATAAGAATTTAAATATTATGACAATTTGAGAAAAATTGAAAAAAATCACTATATATATATATATATGTGTGTGTGTGTGTGTGTGTGTACTTTCCAACATTGATTCCTCAAACTTCAAATAAAATATGTAATGAAAATATGAAAATTCATCACACTAGAAGCAAAAGCGTGTTAAAGTAGGAAAAGTATTCAATGTTTAAAGATGATTACTTTTTTTCCAATTTTTTTAAAAATAAATTAGAAAATATTCCAACATTTTCAATTGCATTTATCTTCCGAATTATTGAAAAAAGTCGAAAGCATGCTTTCAAATAAATGTAATTTATAAGTATTAGAACTAACATATATTGATTTTCCATCAGCTAACAGAATTCCTTTTCCGCGTTGAATATGTATGAGATTCGCTAGAAAAATGGGTTCAGTAGATAATGTCAGCTGTACTTTTATGCTTGGTTTACACAGGAACATAAATCAGCAAATTCAATCTGACGTAGAATCTGTAATTTTATACAAAAATGGGTTTTGAAAATAATAAATTTAAGTTCACTATTCTATAGAAGATATTTTTAATAATTTTTCAAAACTCATATATATACATATTTATATATGTACATACTTCCGTATTATAAAAAAAATGAAAAACTAATTAAAATTATTATAAAAGAAGCATATATTACAAGAATTTTCTTTTATATTACAAAGAAAATTTATATATGTATTTTGATTACAGAAAGAGTATAAGGAAATGAAAAAGTTATAATGAAAAATGTGAACGAAAAAAAAAAGATTAAGTTACGCAACAAAACAATTAAAAAAGATCAAATACCTAAAAGAATAATGAACAGATACAAATATCAAGAAGATAAAAATCAAATAATGAAGAAGTTTCAAAAAATGTATAAAAATCATGTAAATAAAGGATAGAAAAATCATTAAGAAAATGAAATATATTTATTATTGCTTAATAATTCTTTTGACAGATTATCTGATTAAGTATGATTTGAAGGCTCTACAACTTTTAAAGAAATATTTTATAAGTGAATACGGAAATTCCATAAACCCGATGAAAAAAACACATTGCAGCAGTCGAAACCAAGTTAATGAAACATAAAACGAAGTAATCTATGAAAACATAAAAATAACTAAAATATTAAAAATATATTTTGTTTAATTGAGCTTAGTGCAACCGTTTTACTGCGAAACCATAAACAGAAGGCCTACTTTTCTTACAAAACAATCAATTTTTTCCTTCATTATTATCTTAAAATGCTAGATCTTTATATGTGCGCAATAAATTACCAAAATTATAGGTAAATACATATATATTTTTCAAAAATCCTTTGTAATTCAAAATATACCGCTTAAGGAAATATTTATCAGGTGATAAAGAAAAGCTAAATGAATCTGCGAAAATTTCGAAAGCCTTTTAAACCACTCCATAAATTTTATAAGAGATCAGAAATGTATCGAATATATATATATATATATATATATATATATATATATATATATATATAAACAAACTCTTTCAGTAAAGTACGGCAAAACTCTTCTAATTCAGAAAGTATTTGAGATCAATATTTTTGTTAAAACTATAAAACTAAATATCATCTACTTTGAGAAAAAAAAAACACTTTTTTCGTTTACTTTTACATCCATCTATTGATATATCAGTTTCTGGTTTCGATGTGATATGGTATCACTATTGCCCAAGGGAATGGATGCATGGAACTTTCGACGTTGTCAAGAGACTTGAGAGTGGATATCTTCGTGACACATCTTTCCATCTCTCTGAATTAAACTAAATGAGAGATATCTCACTACTGACATCTCTAACCGTCTTGATGATGAAATATATTTGTATCAAAGCCTTTTGTCAAGATCATATAGTTAATAGAAAATGTCAGAATATTGTTAAAATGTGTCTTACAACCACAATGTAGATAGGCTAAAGGGAGAATTCAAAAGTATGATTGTTTTCTGAAAGATATATCAAATTATTCAGCTCTTTTCAAAAGAATATAAAGTAGCAAATTATAAGAAAACAACTATAAATTTCGAGAAAACTGTACATAATACCAAAAAATTCTTATATTTTTCATGCTTCTTCTACTTTAAATTATCAAAACATTCTTAATATAACGTTTTAAAATTTCACCTACAAAATTGAGATTGGTTTTTTCAAACACTAAGATAAAAGTGCATATCAATAAAATCGCCGTACAAATATTACTTACGAATTTATATGAAATTTGAACTATGCAATTAATTTCAGATTTAATACTTCAATTAATCCTTTTTTTATGTTAAGAAATAAATTTACTTGGATATTGATGATTATATTACTAAACTCGCGATTAATTATGTGTGTGATCTCCTTTAGAAACTTTTAAATAGTTTAAATTCTGTATTAATTGTAACATTAATGTGTGGCATTTATAGAAATTAGATATTTAAAAATGGATATATTTATTAGAATCATTTAAATAAAGCTATTAATTCTCATATTTATTATTACTTGGGTAGTTAAAGTACATAATAGCTTTATGCTATTATGTGCAAACAATTCTACACTAAACTTACTATTTAACATCTTGAAAATAATGACTCCTTTAGCGATTTCTAAAAGAATTAAAGTATTTTATAAAAAAATTGGTATTAATATTAATTATATTAAATTACCTCACATTTTTAAAACAAAATTTATATAAATCGTCTTAAATTTGAAACCTGTAACAAATATTTCAAATATTTTATTAATCATATTAGTGAAAAATTCCTAAAAATATGTGTAAAATGTAATGAATAAGTTGACAAGTATTGTAATTGAAAACAGTGGTGATGCAGTCAAATATATTAACGATAATCACATTTACGTGTGTGTGCATTATTTGCAGCTGAGATCTTTTTAATTTTAAAGACATAGAAGGTCTCATGAAAATTCTAAAACATATTTAAGAAAAATTTAATCTTAATATGGTTATTGTTTGTGAAACATTTAATAACTTAGTGATGTTAGTCTTAGAAAAAGTTAGATGTTTTTATTAATAAAATATATAAAGAGATTAAAGGTATACCAAAAAGTCAACTTTCAAGTGATTGCTTAGAAAATATTTATTTACATTTTTATGAAAATAACAATGAATTTATGTGTAATAATTTGTCTGAAAAATAATTTAATTTCCTATTTTTTCCCACTTTCTACTCTTAGTAAGGAGTTAATCCTTATTTTGTGACACGATTCTGAATTATGTTTTAATTTATGCGATAAAGCGCTCTGAATCTGCTGAATCAACATTTCACTCGACCGTAGAACTATAGAGATTATCTCAATTTTGGATCCAGCCAAAGTCCCTGAATTATCTCTTCATCCTATACCATGTGATTAACACATAAAATAAAAAATCCCTCCACATAAATTTGGAACCAGTTATAATTTTCTATCTTTTGAAATATATGTAAAATGATCTCATAAATAATAGACTGGGATCGGAATTAAAGCAATTATCACTGCTATGACTTCAGGTGTCCTTTCTAATCAATTAAAGTTAATGCATTATATACAAGGTGTGGATATTAAATAACGAGACTGACACTTTAAAATATTTCCTTTTGATTTCTTATTTATTTATTATCACCTTCAATGCATACCTCTCCTCTTCAATGCTCCAAGCGAATTTTCCACTGATAGAAACAGTGCTGGAAGTCTTCTTTCAGCTCCTTCAGGACTCATGCTTCTTTCTCTTTTACAGCTCGAACATATTCAAATAGTTTCTTTATTAATGCAGATTTCACTTAAGGAAACAGAGAGATGTAATATGGTGCAAGATCTGGTGCATAAGGACTATAGTCTAACACTGGGATGCTGTACTTGGGTAGAAACCTCTTGACAGACTACATGGAATGACTTGTCCTTCAACAATTCAAGTTGTTTTCTTTCCTTATTCTTTCACAGAGCGCAGGAAGAACGTGATGGCAGTAATGTTGATTAATATTTTGACCTTCAGTACTCCGCGAGTATTGAAAAATATACCGTCATCAAGGATTTGAATTTTGATTTGCTAATTCGAGCTTTCTTTTCTCTAAAAGAAGATGAGTTCTTGTAGTGCATGCATTGGCGCTTCGTTTTAGATCAAATGTAAAAACCAAGTTTTGGTATGTGTTATTATTCTCTGCAATAAGTTTAGGTCATTTTCTATGGCATGCAAAGTGTGAGTACAAACAATTTTGAGAGCTTCTTGTTGTTCAAACGTGAGAATTTTGAAGAACCATTTTGGCACATACTTTTTACATGTTAAAATTGTTATATAAAATCAGCCGTACGTAATTGTCACTAACTATGGTCTCAGAAATCTCATGAATACTTAACCGAAATGAAGATCAAAACATATTGCCAGTTCCTTCGATATTGTCATCCATTTTTGACGTGAAAGGGTGACCAGGCATGAATCATTTTCTAAGTCTTCTTGGCCAACTTAAAAACGTATAAACCACTCAAAAACACGCGTATGCGATAAATATTCATTGCCATACCCTTCTTTTAATAAACTGCAATTTTCAATTGCGGAGTTTCTAAGTTTCATGTGAAATTAAACAACGATTCGTTATTCTACTGCGACATCGTTTTTTCCCGGCATAATGACAAAATGAACGAAAGCTACATTTGTACGGATTTGCTAACAAAAGCGAGAGGTTTCAAGGTTAACAGATGATGATCACTGGTGTTTAACGCATGCGTACTTCCTCTGTAGTAGCGTCAGTCTTATTATTTAACATCAATACCTCGTGTATATATATATATATATATTGATTTTATAACAATTTTAGCAATTTTGTATTCAGTTAAATATAATGAGTTGAAGTGAAGTCCTAATGCACTTGCTTATTCCACAGTAATTGAGAGAGTGAGCATAAAATGGTGATACATAACATGGCAGCGCGGCTTCAGCCACCAAGACCGCAGAGAAGAGAGAGAAATTTCACTTACATTGAGCTTTTTAGTAGGGAATTTCGTAATAAATCACTTGGTATAGGTGCAGAGATTCTCGAGGACTTTAGCAGCAGGCTTAAAGTCCAGTAGGTATTATTTCTGACAGATTTACGACTATGGGAAAGCGGATCAAACAAATTTTATGAGCTTGCCATCTAATAAATAAAAAAGATATTTTGGAACTTGATCAGGGAATAGAAATGAGCTCTTTACTTTTGAATTAGAGAATAGGAAAAATTAGGAAAACACATTGAAGCTTTCCAATGCTGTTAGTAACGTTATTCTCAAAATAATATTTTTACACGTAAGTTCTTGATGTCAGAACTATACAGTGTCATAACGCCTGCTTTTTTTTGTTTCTAGAGTAAAGAAGAAATACAATCCAATTAAGGAAAATGTGTGTAAAAAATGATTTTCCCATGGAAAACAATTTTTCGTATCATCATTCCTTATCTGACATCTATATGCTCTATGATGAGTCTGATGTAAAGTTACAAGATGTATCTTGTGACGAAAAGACTGAACAAGCTCACAAGCAAATGAAAACTCATTCACTTTTGACTCAGGATAAGCTATTAACCATGTGCTTTTATTTGGCTGTGGAAAGGTATTGCACATATATTTTACTTTGCTGAAGTAGTAATCAGAACTGTCCATAAGAAATGTATGGATAAACCAAATGCAAAAACATATATCCATCGTATAAAAAAAACTGTAATCCCCATTTTGAACTTTATAACAAACTTTGAACAATATTGTGTACTAATCGTATAAAACATTATCTACACTTTATCATACCTTTCTACAACAATTGAGCAAATATTGTAGACCAAGAATTTATAGAACCTAAAAGTTTAAAATTCAAGTATTTAGATACTACTCCAATATCGAGTACACCATTTACTTCTAAGTACTTCATTTGATCCCTCTTAAAAGAGCAAACCATTTTAAGTTAGCTTAACATCAATGCAAGGTTGTGAAACACTTTCTGAAAATATTCTCCATCAATTAATTTATGACTTTATAGTAACATTTAAAAAAAAAGTCTTATTTTCAGTGATAATAAAATTCCGTCACAAGAGATTGTATTTAAATTTTCAATCAATTATATTATTCGTAAAAATCCATATATTTTATGAAATTCGTTCTATTTTAAATTCAATGCAGTTTTTGTATGATTAATAAAAATCAGCAGAAATAAGAAATAACTTCAAACATTTAGAAAATTTTTATTTCTCGAGAATATTTATCATTTAAATTTCCATTTCCCATTACTTATAACTTTAAAATGAGGGTCATTTATAGGAAAAAAGAATCTGATACCAAGATAGAATTTTATATAAATTTTTAACATATGATTTTTTTTCACATGTCATTCCCAAAATTGTAATATCGCGAATGAGTGGATTATGATAAAACTGAGTCACTAAGTATTCCTTTTCGGTTTAAAAACTTCTGGTTTACCTTTCTCCACTTTCATTTATTCACTTTTTTTTTGGTTTCGTGTTGATAAGACAACATAACCTCTAAAGTGTTAAGGAAGGAATTGGAGCAATAAACGTTTTGTGTTGTTCATGAGCTTTGAAGTAAAATACTTTTTTGACTCCTTTTCCACATCCCCCTAGATCAAATTGGAAAGATAGTTTAACTCGAACAGCTTAAACCTCCTTTAGGTTTGGAGGATGAAATATGTGTTTATATTGTAACTGTTTTTTTTTTAATATTTCATTGCTTAACATTATCAATTGAAACTCAGAAATTCTGTTTGAATACTGCTCTGTTTTAATTTAAAAAAAGAATAGCTGTGATTAATGTGAAATAAAATACTTTACAAAAGAAAAGTGAACCTCTTATGAGACTTTCGTTTATTTACTTTTCATATCATGATCATTCAAGAGAACTAAATTTATAAAAAGAGCAGAAAAGTTTGCATACACACACACACTTATATATATAGGAGTAAAAATTGCATTTTAAAAGAAGTGAGAAAAAGACCAATTTTATTCCATTCGAGTTTCTGTTTTGAAAAGAAATCTAAACTAAACTTTATTAAGTATTTAAATGTCATAAGCCTTTACTTTATAGTCAGACCTAAAATGTTGAATAATTTTAGAATTACTTAATCTCCCATAAAGAAATAAACTAAACTTAATGGGAACTCAAATATTTGAGTTCGGCGGAAAACACATCATTACATTTGGGAAATTTTAGAAAGAAATTTCAGTGTACCGGATTCGATACGCTATTTAATAAAACGAAATTTAATTAATTTATTGTTTATTAATGTCCACTTAGAAGTAACACGAGGGATAATGATGTCGCAATTCACAATTTCGAGCCTTGGTCAAGTGACAAGAATGAAACTTGAGATGTAAACCTAATTTCTAAGTTTCCACACCATGCCAATGGGAGGACATGGAACTTCGACAGAATCAACTCGCATCAGCTCCATTACATCGTGGGTCGCAATGACATCAGAATTTTACTCCATGTCTAGATGAAAACGACACTGGGCGAACATTTTCAACCATTCTCAATAGGATTTTACAGTGATTTTAAAATATAAAAGGACTTAATTCTACATAATTAATAACTGGATTAAATATATAATTAAACTCTTTAGGCTTCATCACAAGATTGCTTCGATTTAAAGAATTTTATCTGATTATAATATAAGTATTCATTTTAAAGGTTTACTTTTTAATTTTGAGGTATCAGTATTTTATATGTACTATATTTCATAAGTTTCTCTTCTTTCATTCTCATTATTCACTCGTTCTTAAAAAGTACTAATTTGATATTATGTGTGACGATTCCCCTTCAATATTTAGGCTCTGATCCATCGAAATTCAATAAGAAATCAATCAATAAATAGTCATGCAAACAAATTGTTAAGTTATACTTATTCTTTCTAAGAGTATTTAAAAATAAAGCTTTTTATTACTAATGTGGAGTAGTAATGAACTCGCGTTTGAAAGCAAATATTATAATTCAAAATTTTACATATCTTAATAATAGTCAAACTAGTTTTTAGATTCCCGACAGATTCATGCACTTCTTGTCAGATTACTCAGCCAATCTCTAACAAAACAACTAGGCCAATTTCGGCTGATTCTCCCAGACTTCACATATCTCCAAATTTATGGCTGCTCCGGACAGGTGTGATGTTATGGGGAAATTTTACGGAAAACCTATAACTTTTCTCCTAATCAAGATTTGGACAAGATCCCAACATTTTCTAAGACTTTCATTTCATTGCCAAAGTAGTCATGTCGCCAAAATGGTCGCGAAAGTTAAAATCATTGCTTCAGCTTTCTGTGATATCCAATGAAGTCTCTGTGAATGTCTCTTTACTTTTACAATATTTCTTTTCGCAAAAGTAATCGAATTTGAGAAGATTGAAATTCTTCTGCATGAACTTGAACATATTGAATTTTTAAGTTTATAATCATTAATATTGCAGCATATTTAAAATTTAATTTATATTACTAAAAGGAAACGAATGAGACAAACACTTTTAAATTAACCGAAATAATGATTTTATTCCAAATTCCTTTTAATTAAAATCTTTATTGAGAAATAAACCTCAAATATACGATTTCCAGACTCTTGCCTTTCGGATCTCCTGGGAGTTTGAAAAACTTAAGTTTAGAGTTTCATTGTTCTCCTCAAATAAAATAACATTGATTTTTCATTCTTCATAATTTTTGTTCACTTCAGTGTATCGTAAAAAGATCAATTACTTTAAAAATTTTGTATACCTATGTAAAATAAATAGATCTATCATCATTAATCAAACATCGATTAATTTTAAATAATTGATGCCATTAATATAAATTTCATGAGCAAACCCTCATGATTTACAAATAATATCTAGGCATTATACTTATTTTCCAGGGTTTATATATTTAGAATACCAAATTAAACAGGCATTTCTCTTCTTATGTTTTAAAGCGATTCTTTTGCAAACTGAAAACCAAAATGATCAAAACTTTCTTTGACACTTTGTTTATGACTATTTATTATCCATTTCATGTTAACAGTAATCTCGTTAAAAATTATTTACTTCCAAACTTTGAGAAAGAAAAATACTAATTTCTCCAAGTATATTTGAAATTTCAAGAAAATCTGTCATTTAAAAGCATTACTCTAGTGATTTCATATTAATGCGTTTTACCTAATGATTTAAATCGCTCTTTCAACAACTTCGAGTCCATTTAATAAACACACTCAAAGTTACAAATATTTCTAAACCTACTCTCTTCCTTTTTATTTCTATTCCAGTGTATACTATTTTTCATTATTTCTTCAAATTTGCCAGTTTCTCTCTTCTTATTCACTGCGTGTTTCCTTCCACCGAATATATTTCTTTTGATTTGAAAACATTGCTATTTACATTTAATGTTTCGTTCATCTTAGCGTATTTGATGTTTAATCAAAAGCAAGCATCAAAGTTAAAATAATTTTTAAATCAGAAATATATTCTGCAATTAATGTAATTAAAATAAAATATTGATACTGTAATTGTTTCGTTTACCGTTAATTATAAAAAAAAAAGTTGAATTTATTCAAATAATCGAAAGAAGAATTTCCTATAATAATTATTTGATAAAAAAAAACTTCAATAATTTGAAGTCATTCTGGAAATGACTATAACATAATTTTTTTCCTATTCTAATTTTTCTCTTACACAAAACATAAAGAAACCAATACTTCATTGATTAAATATTTTTTGTTTATACCATAGTCGTTTAACTTTTGATTTTCTTACTTTTATTTTTCTACTTATAATGTGTTTATCTTCAATACTTTAAAATATTTTCTTTTCTAAATGTTACAGATCACGATATGAAGTTTGTTAATGAATATCCAGCTCTAAAACTGTTTGAGCTAAAAAATAACTTGAAACTTGTTTTGTGAGTTCTGTTCCAAAAATTAAGCTATTTCTTTCATTAATAAGTTTTGAAAAATTCTTTCTAATAACAATTAACAAGATTTGTTACTGAAAAATTTAAAAGTATGAGATATATTAAATAATATTTAGAAGAAAAAAAAACCAAACGAATTCTATTTTATTAGAACAAGTTTTGTAAAGACTAGTTCATAATCTTACGTCTTTCATACATTTATTTAAATGCCTACTGCGTTCCCAAGGAGAGGCTTATATTTTTCCAATGTTCTTAAGGTCTCAGTCGTAAATTAGTTTTGTCGAAAAAAGAATCACTGAGTCTTAACCACTTTTTATGAGTCGACTAATTTTCGCTTCAAATATTTGAATTATAAAATCAAAAACAATAAATTCCAATTCGCTCAGATTTTTATTCAAGCTTTCTGATATTTCACCTCTAAATATGAAATCAATTAAAATTATTTTTTATTAAATAATCAAATAGATAAAAGAAAACTATTTTTCTGTTATTATTACAATTATTATGAATTTCTTTATACACACTGTACATTCTTTCTATTATTCTTCCCTTCTCATCTTGATAAGATTTCGCTATTTGATGACTTGAAACAACTTCCTATCTCCATTACTGAGCTATTCATGTAAACAACTTGAATAGCTTCAGTTCAGTTGGTTAAACATGATGACTCTACTGAAATTTAAATCAACTGAAACTCTAAAACTGGAAAACTACTAAAGCAGATTTACTATCTATGATAAATGGGTCAAATGTAGATGATCTATATTTCTTTAACCAACATTCTTGGTATCAAAAATTAGCATCAAGTTTAATATTCTTCACGACATTTACTTAAAAAAAACACAAAATATGATATGGATTGTAGATCGAGTATTTCGTAATGTAAATCTCAACTTATTCAATACGAAATTACGTTACATAAAATCTTTTGTTCCCTAAAGAAATGAACAGAAATTCATATATCTTTTTCAACCATTCCATAAGTTTAAGATTATGCAAATGTTTTATGATAAAATCAATTAATAGAAGTATTAATAGTATAATTTTATACCCCTTAGAACCTAAGAATCTAGAGAAAAAAATTAAATTAAGAGGAAAGAGTTTGAAATCTACAACAAAAAGGCTACTTCATAAGTCTATTTGTTAACAATTTCTTTTCGTGTACAGAAGTGCACAAATCACATTATAACATGAAGCGATATGTTTAAAAATATTAAAGTAACACTCAATTTGATTTCAATCATTTCAAAAATTTGATTTAAAAATTTTACTCTCAGAAGAAAACTTTTTTTTAAGAAAACCTTAATATTACAATAAATTATTTCAGCATATTTAAGATTGCACATTTTAATGGACCAATGTTCCAAAGTAAAAGTTCATGTTAAAGCTAATTTGATACATACTTGTAATCTAAAACCCGAATTTTTAATTATGTAACCTCTCTGAGTTCAAAATTTGTTAAAAATAAAAAATAACTGATTATTTCTCATATTCATTTTCATTTCTAAGCATTCATTTCCAAATTAAATATAAAATATTTTTAAGGAATTATTCAAAAAGTTCTTTTATGACTTGTAACACATTTTAGTTTCCATTAATGAGAATTACGTTGAAATACGCCTAGACATATCAGGGTCGCTTATTTTGTGGAAAGTCTAGAAGACATGTCTGAAAACCTCCTTATTAATTCTGAACCAGTAGTGCTGTCTTTCTGATTATGTGCATACCGTCTCAACCATTTAAATTGTTTTGTTTGAGTTTCCTTCCTTATTTTCAACAATTCAATAAATTAATTTTATGATAGTATATAGACATGCTGCTCTGCCAAATCTGCGTAATAAAACATTGGTTTATGCTGAAGAACAAAATAAAACGTGATTTTGTCGCTAGTTATATAAGAAAAATACGGAATATCTAAGAAACTGAAAAAAAATAATTTTTCCATTTTTTTTTTTGTAGAATTGCACATGATGAAAAATAGACAACATAGGCAAACCTAATGAACATGACGTAATTTTGAAAATTAAAATTGTAGATGATAATTGATATTTTCTAATTATAAGGATGACCCTTGTAAATGTTTAAGAAAATGATTATACATAGATGCAGATTCAAAATATTTAACATTTCATGAACAAGTAAAATATGTAACAGTGATACGTGCTCGAACAAGTTTCATAAGCAAGTTCTTTTACATGTCATATACTGATGTTTACAAGCTTTTCCAGTTTTGACTGCTCCTTGGATTGAAACACTAATTGTAAGCTAAAAAGTGCTAAATATCATGTTTTAAAATAGATAGAATTTTTCTTCATGAAATGAAATTTATTTCATTTCATGAAGGAAAAAATCTATCTGATAGTTTATTCTATTTAATGAAAACGTGCATAAAATTAGGTCATACAATTAGAAAACTGGTTAAAGAGGAAGTAGTACCCTAAAATGACCAAAATATCGTACTAGAATTTGTTACCTAATTTCATTTCTGTGACTTTTTAACTATTCAAGCAATTTCTTGGGACTATTTACATTCCAGCTGCATTATTTATTCAGTTATAAAAATTTTTGAACAGTATGCAAAATCATTTCATTAAATCTAAAAATTTGATATAGTTACTTCCCAGTTTTTCTTTTTTATGAAGGTTCATTAAAACGTTAAGGCTATATATATAACAACAATATATGTTTTGATATTTTTCTGGTAGTATTGCATAATATGTTTGATCATTCTTAGAAGGGAATAAGGAATTAGAAGAACAGCTATTTTCTTAAAATCCACAAAATTAGATAAATATATATTTTACTGTTTTTCTTAATGCTTGATAGAAAATGTGTTTTAAAGAAATATAAATACCTCAAGTAAAAATTATATGCACAGAAGTGTGAGAGAGATATCTAGAAAATTGAGAAAAAAAATCTTCTAAAAATATTATAGTTTATTTAATAAGAAGGAATTTTTAAATATTATGACAATTTGAGAAAAATTGAAAAAATTTCCCCCTGAAATGCAATTTTTTATATACGTTGAATAAAGGTGAATATAAAAATTTTTGTTGTAAATATCTAATTAAAAATTATCATGGTCTCCCTTAAAGTTTTTAGTGACTTTAAAAATAAATGTAACCATAAATTAATTTCGATAACCAATTTTAGAACTTTTAAAAAGTGACATACTCATATGTAATTTCTCTTACAAATTTCTACTTATGATTTTGTTATTATTTTCAGTCTGTACCATTCCAAACATAAAGTACGGAAAATTTCACGTACTGAAAAAGAGGAAATGAAAACTTTTCGAAGAAAAAAAATCAGCTTAAAAAAGTAATCAAAAGTGTTCCAATATCAAGAGGGCGAAAAGAAAATAACCATAAGCAGAAGGAAGGAAGGAAGGTAAAAAAATCGTCAAACCCATTCAGGAGAAAGTCTTACTTTCGAAAACGTGGAAAGGTAAAGCTGGGAAGCAAAGACAAATATAAAAGAAAAAATACAGAAATAAAATAAAAGAATATATCGATGATAGTGCAAATATTTCTGAGCCCTGAGTACGAAGAGACATTTACTCTCCCCTCTTCAAGAGGCACCCCCATTGGAATAAAGCTGGCTCCACACAGTTATGGTTTAATACATTCAACTGAAAATACATTTCATACTTTAAATAATTTCTGAAATTAATTTTTCTATACTACGACCTTACAGAATTTTTATTTAATTCATCCCACCTTTTTAATTGGTTTGCTTCTTACAATGTATGTCTGAGTCAAAGCTTTTTCGCACTTTTTAAAGCGCTCAATGAAGCTGAAATTTGCTGTACACGACTGTTTTGGACGAAAATACGAAATTTAAGTTTAATTGATCAAATTTAATTGTGATTAAAACTAATTATTTAAAGTATTAAATTTTACTCCTTCTCGCCAAGTCGCCTATTGGTCACCAAATCCGCCGTCAAAGTGAAGGGGATCATTGCTTTAACTATCTTTCGTTAATTATTATTTTGTCAAAAAATTAATGAAAAATAATTTTTTATAATTCATTTATATTTTAATGAAAAAAATAATAAATAAATAACCTTATATTTCTTTTCTTTATCAATTTCACGCAAATGTCAAATGAAATATATGTAATGAAAATGTGCCATTTTTTGGATCGAATCTGTAAAAAAAAAATAAACAGCATGTGCGTTAGTTTCAGCTTTACGACAGTTTTTTTTTTTTTTTAAATCTAGCTCTAACCGGCGAAACAACGCTTATTGTATTCGGTACTGGAACAGCTTAGCTAATTCCGCAATTCAATCTTTAGTACATAAACTTTATTTTCAATGAATTTAAATTAAAACTGTTTGCTATTAAAGAAAATTTTACAATTTATAAAATTGCTATAAATTGCTTAAATAAGAAAATATTTTTAATCCAAATCTATGTTACATTTCAAATGAATTTCACACAATAAGGATTTAATAGCAATCTCTAAGAAAATAATAACAAATTTTTCCACATGTTCAATGCCTTTGTTCGAAACAAGCCTTTTGTTCACCATTAGTTTTCGTTATCTGAAATGAATATTTTCAATTTATAAGTATTTTATACTTTAAGTGCGTGCAATGATCTCGTTATATTTACTAAAAGTGAATCTTAACACGGTTTACATAATAAGACTCTTTTGTAGTTTAAATAATTTGCTGCTTTCATGATAACTCAGCTCCTCTATAATTATGCTAATGCTTAGGGTAAGAAATATATTTATCTCTTTCTAAATAATATTAATTAAGACGTGATAATGCGCTGCAAATGAATGTAATAATTTACATTCAAGAGAAGAATCTCTTAAAATTTTTCACGAGCATGATTTTAAATTATTGAATGCATTTCGTTTTCCGGTAAGTCTATTTTGTTGTAAAAAAAGATTTTAAAACTTATTTGCCTGATTTTTCGAGATATAAAAATATTATTCACTCTTTTATAAATTAAATCTATTTTGATGCTTGTCAAGGTATGTTTCCTTGCGACTCAAGTACTCCATCATAGTAATTGGTCCATTCTATTGAAAGAAGTAAAACAAAACATATCAAATAGTATTTTACTTATATAGTTAGCACCAGTATATAACCGAATCTTTTAGATAATTATATAATTATATAAATTAAATTATTGATTTTCTTACGCAACAAAAATATCAACATCGTGAAAATTTGTTTAATTTAGATATTATTTTATAGTATAATACAAGTTTTGCTGCAGTGAATTTTCTTCTTAAAGATAATAAATCATCAGGTCTCCCATACCTTTGTATACTATTATTCAAACAAGCTTCATATTTTACAGATATATAAGAGATTTTTTTTTAAAATTTCAAACTTAATCTCTAAGTTCACGTTCTTGTAATCATGAACACTTATCTTGAAAAAGGCATTTTTATTAACTGCTATTTTTTCGAGCTTTTTCATCCAAGTTCCACTTTTTACTTCCCCTTTTCTTCCTTTCAACAAGTCTTTGGCTCTTTCATTCATTGAAATCGAAAATTCTTCTCTTTCTTACATGTCTTTTTTATTTTCAATTTAGGAAATTTGGTCGTACCCAATACGTGTTCGGAATAGTGGATGAGTCATCAAAAAACTTGGAATGTCCATCCTTATTTCTAGCAGATGGTGAGGTTTTGAAGAAGATAAAATTTCATATTTTCTTGCTCGGCTAATACTTCAAGAGTAATGATAGTACCAGACATTCCAGAAAAGTAGTTTAATAGCTTAACTTCGTGGAATAAATATCTTTTGAATATGCACAGATGGAAAACTTACAGGGAAGAAAATGTTTTCTTGTAATATTCTAAGTGCACTAGAAGTAGTAAAAGAGCTGTCTTACAATGTTATGGAATGTTTGAATGTTATTTTAAATCAATTCTGTCATAATCATTTTCTTTATAGTAGGCCATATTCAGGCATTATTATGCGATGTATGAACACAACAGATGATCTGGAACGATTTACTTACAAAAGTAAAGTCTATAAATTCGAAAAAAATCTTAGAGTAAAAGATTTGTAGCTTGAATGTAAAAAAATTTGGCCCTAAAGCAGATCTTGTCTAAATAAAAGGATATAAGAAACACGTTTTGTAATTTATTAATATATTTTGCAACTTTTTATAATTTTCTATTAAATTCATTTTGAGATTATTAAATGTAAAACTGTTCATTAAATCCTTTTTTTTTCTTTTACTCTATCCATTTAAGAAATTTATTATGAAAGTTATATTTTTAGTCCAACCATACTATAACCCAAAAAAAATTTTACACTGTTTCAATAAAATTATTTAATATCATATGTTAGTATAAATTATGTTATGTAGTAGAATTGTGCAAAGTAGGATACATTTAGCATTCAAATTGTTATCCAAAATTTAAACAAATTGAAAACAAAATTGTATATTAATATTCATTTCTAGTTATTTAATATATCTCTGCTGGTAAAAACCATCTAATTTTTAAATATAATATAGTAAACTGTTCTTATAAAGCAGCTTCTGTAGTACTCGTAATTTGATTTTTTTTTATATGAAATTCAATATTACTGATTTAATGAGACCCGGTACCCTAAAAATGACTAATTTTCGAGGAAATTCTATATTGAGTTGTTTTAATTGCATTATGTATCTAATTACATTATTAAAATATCATAGCTGTTTTTGAATTATTTAGCGAACTATTCAAATTTCCTTTAACAGTATGACAAGGGTTTCCAATGATCATCAATACTTTAAATTGCTGTTTAAACAATTAATTTTTCAGATACAGGTCATGCATCATATGTACCGAGGCTCTTTTTTGTATATAATAAGTTTTTACCTTGTTTCATTTATATTAGTTCAACACTTCTGTACATAGAATAAGGATTTAGACAAATATTTATTTTTTATAAATCCAAAAACTTAGATATAGCTGCTTTTTTCACTATTTTATGTAATGACCTATCGAAAAGATTTTGTAAAGTTATAAATAACAGTTGTACTTCTAAATCCCTGCACGTAATTGTGAAAAATAGAAATAGGAGAAAACCTTTTAAAATTGTACAAATTTAAATTTTAAATAAATGTTAGTGCTAAAAAGAAGTATTTATCCAAAACGTATATTTTCAATATGTTCAAATAACAAATAAACATTTTCTTATAAATATTTAATTTAAGAAATATTACTAACATAATATTGTGTCTCCTTTTAAATATCATTTAACTCATCACCGTATCATTGTCATGCAATTTAGTCTCTTTTTCAGTCTAATATTCTAGTAACAAGAATTTTCCTTTGAACAGAAATGAAATAACTGCAATGGAATTTCTTAGACATTTTTGGTATCAGAGGCACTAAAATTCTTTACATTTGCATTTTCTGATTTTGATATTAAAAATTAAGGGCATTTAGCTGATTCCGCAGATTTATTATTCATGAGAATTCTTAGATGTATTATTTATGAGAATTAGATCAGTAAAATGTTCGAAAACTGAATTTTAAAATTGTAAGCACACGATCCACGCAAAAGAAAAAAAAAATATTTTAGTATTTGTATTTTTCTCAAAATGTGATGTTTCAAGATTCTTATACAGTTTCTTCAATTTATTTCATCTGTAGTGCTGATGCGGGCATAATACGAAATAACATAATTTACAAAACATTAGGTAAAATGTTTTCTAATAAATGCTCACATATTTTAAGTGTTGCGCAGTATTTGTATAAAAATTAATGGAAATTTGAATCATGAATTTAAAAAAAAATTATTAAATATTATTTTCTGAAATTTTTGTTATGATCATGTGTCTTAAATAATATGTTTATAAGTACTATAATTATTTTGTAAATTATAAATACAAGAGAATTCGTCCAACATATATATAGAGGTAAGGTACATGACTTATAAATGGAAATACATATATTGATTAGTAATTTCTCTTACATAATTACTTATATTGAGAAATGAGATTTTCTTTCTATAAACACATCCGCAAATATACAGTATTAAAATACGACTTACATTACATTGAATTTTAGAAAGTGAAGAGTACTTAAAATCGACATAAAATAAACCTATTTTTCCTCATCGAGGACATCTCATTATATTATTTTTTAGTTCTGCTAAGTCAAATAAACTTTTTTTAGGACAAACACTAATTTTATCAGTTTTTTTCATAATACTTCTTTCATTATTTACCTAGAATTCATGAAATTAAGTTGTATTATGCAGTGAAAAAGTATATTAGTATTATTTCGTAATGTAAATATTTAAAAATTTAATTTTCTTAGTATTTTCTTACGTTCCTCACAGAACGTGAATTAAATGATTTTCAAAAAACTGAGATTTATTCTGTGTATAAAATATAATTTATAAAAGTTAAAGGAAAATTAATTAATCAACAATATCTTCAAAAAGTTAATGTTTTAATTAAATTACATATCAATTCCAGTTAGCAATAAAAAATTCCCCCATCATACACAAAAAATGCCTAACTTCGTCAGCATTCAAAACTAATGATAATTAAATACTCAGAACCCAACTTTTGTACAAGTATGTGTACAACTTTTAAAACTAAAGCCGATACTTTTTTATTTTATTAGCTACCAAAGGGGCTATTGTTTTAGTTGGATTACTTTTGGTGCACCAGATCATTTTTATTTATTTTTTTTTTTTGCGTTTGCTTCAATTTTTTATATTTAGATTAAACATATTAAATTTAATGATTCATTGTTTGCCTTAATTTTAATTACATTTAGCTTAAATATATTGGATTTATTGGTTTATCGTTTCCTTTAATTTTAGTATCGGAAAAGTTTACTATATTCCATATTTCGATATTTCATTGCTTACTTTAATTATTATATTTAACTCAGTAATTTAATAATAATTATAAAAAAAGCTCACCTTTGGTGGCTAAAAATGTTCTTTGCAAAACTTTGAATCTAACATTTTTCTTTTAATTAAATTTGACATGAATATAAAATATCGCAATTTTTTATTAATTTTTAAGTTTATTGATATATTTTATGTTATTTTGTTTATTTACTGTTTATTAACATTCTAGCATGTTGTGTTTAGAAAAAGCTGTAACCAAAACTGTGTGGGCAGAAAATAAATGATGCATGATGTTAGGTTCAAATGATTGACATTATGATACATTAAGATTATAATTATTTCATTTAGTTTTTTTAAGGCTCCCATCTACTGCCCTTTTTGATTTCATAGACGTAATGCTAATCCTATGAAATTTCGACTATTGCCCTCAAATCTTTACCATTTGATCTGTTTGACTGCAATAAAATAGATCCAAAAGAGTAAAAACATAACAAAGAATTCTGTGGAATTACCTTTTTCCTCCAATTCTTAAAAAATTTTTAACTCTATTTTAATGATTCATTTGTGAGTTTTCCTGTCTTTAAAAAAAGATTCTAAAATACTATAAAAAATCAGGAGAGGAATAGTAATTTTTCAAAAGTCTTCATTACTTTTTGCTCTTTCAGATGCACTTTATTGCATTCAAATAGAACAAATAGTACAGATTTGAGAACGGCAGTCAAAATTCCATAGTATTAACATTACGTTCTCGAAATCAAAATGACCAGTGAACGGGAGCCTTGTTGTGTTTTTAAACTGCTAAGATATATTTCATTTAATAATTTATCGTCTGAATTTATTTTAAAATCTGAAATTAATATTTCTGTCTATTTAATCATGTATCGTTTGCTCTTATTTTAATATTTAATTTAATAATTGATTTTTATGGCAGAATCGTCAGATTTTTTTTTTTTTTTTGTTAATAACATTGGTAGAGGTTTCTGTTTTTTAGAAAGTTTCGCTTTTAAAAATATAGATAATCTAAGCACTTGAAGAAAGTATTTTCCTATCTTGATCACAATTGCTCCAGTGGAGCATAGACTTCGGTTGTGCTCTTATAATTAATATTCATTTTGAATAATTCTACTTTTTCGAGAACTTAACAGAAAAGAAAACCGTTACCACATGTTAAAATGAAATTGGCAAAGACAATAAAATTTTTCATCATTTTTTTTAATATTTATTTATTTATTATTTTCTTTAATTTTAATATTATTATTTTTTATTTTTGTATTTGTGAAATTTTAATTCGTAAAATAAGGTACTTTAGAGGTATTTGTGCATGCGTTGTATATAAATACAACGATTAAACTGAATGTAAATGTAAAGCTTATTTTCTATATACGATATTTAGATTCAGAATGGTTAGTGGGTAAATATTTTTTGAGGAGCAAAAATAATAAAGAACACAATTTAAATAATTCAGAATAAGGAAAACGAAATTCATTGGAATATTTGTCACAAAAGTTTGAATAATTGAGCCGTGTTTTCACTCATTACTTGAAATCCTAGTAGATCATGATACTTTAGTTTGAAATTCTAATGATTCAAAGTACTGCAGTAGATAAGTAAAAAACAGCATATTTTCTTATTTGATTCTTTGTTGCGTTACTTTAAATCGAACAGAAACACAACAAGATTTTTTCATTGTTGTCAAATGATTGTTTTTGATTAAATTACGTGCATTATTCGTAAAGTAGTGCTAGCATTTTTTTTTTATTTCATATATTATATTAACTTTTTGTATCCATTTCTTATACATTAAAACAAATGCTACTTACTGTTGCTTATTAATTTATATAATTACTTAATGTTTAAGATGTATTCGCAAAGTACAAGATATTTATTTGAGGTTTCTTAATATAACAGATCAATTGAAAGGTCCCAGGCCTACCATAGTAAAACACATTTTTTTGGCAAAATTAGGTTTTTTTATTCAACATAATTACCTTCAAGGATGATACACTGATTATAGCGACCCTCCAACTTTTCGATACCATTTTTGCAGTAAGATTTGTCCTTTGCTTCAAAATAGGCCTCAGTTTCGGCGATCACCTCTTCATTCGACGAAAATTTCTTCCCAGCGAGCATTTTTTTTGAGATCTGAGAACAGGAAATAGTCGCTGGGGGTCAGATCTGGAGAATACGGTGGATGAGGAAGCCATACGAAGCCCAATTCCTGGGTTTTTGCCATCGTTTTCACTGACTTGTGACACGGTGCATTGTCTTGGTGAAGCAGCACTTTCTTTTTCTTCAAATGCGGCCGTTTTTCGGCGATTTCGTCCTTCAAACGGTCCAATAACGCTATGTAATAGTCGCTGTTGATGGTTCTTCCTTTTTCAAGGTAGTCAATGAAAATTATTCCATGCGCATCCCAAAATACAGACGCCATAGCCTTGCCAGCCGACTGTTGCGTTTCCCCACGCTTTGGAGCGGGTTCATCGTGTGCAGTCCACTCGGTTGACTGTCGATTGGACTTCGGAGTGAAATGATGGAGCCATGTTTCATCCATTGTCACATATCGAGGCAAAAACTCGGGTTTATTACGCTTGATCATCTTCAAACACTGCTCCGAATCATCAACTCGTCGTTGTTTTTGGTCAAAAGTGAGCTCGCGCGGCACCCACTTTGCACAGAGCTTTCTCATACCCAAATATTCGTGAAGGATATGATGTACACGTTCAGTTGATATCTTTAGAGTGTCTGCTATTTCATTCAATTTCATTTTACGATCATTCAGAATCATTTTGTGGATTTTTTTAACGTTTTCGTCGGTAACAACCTCTTTTGGGCGTCCACCGTCTTCGGTGCTCATTTCACCACGTCTAAACTTAGCATACCAATCCTTGATGGTTGATTTTCCTGGGGCAGTGTCCGGAAACTCGGCATCAAGCCAAGTGTTTGCTTCAACTGTATTTTTCCCTGCAAAAAACAATATTTTATCAACACGCGGAATTCCTTTTTATCCATTTTTTTTACAATAACAGAAGTCCCTTCACTCAAAATGCTATAATTCACAAACTAATGATCCGACAGCTGTCACATTTATATACGCATCTTTTGAGGGTTAGGGCTAACTAAAAAATGTATGGATTTAAATCTAGTAGAGCCATCTATGTGTCAGGCCGGGGACTTTTCAATTGACCTGTTATACTGTTAATATTCATATCAAAATTTAAAGTTATCACTTCAGAATATTATTTCATCTTATAGTTTTTACTTTAAAAAGGAAATTTTTTCTTTCAAAACGAATGAAAAAAGCTTTTTTTTTTTCTAAATTAATTTTTATGCAAATTTATTTAGACTTTGAGGACACAAATAAATATCTTTATATTTCTCATAATTATAAGAAAAGCATCACAAGAGAATCAAATAATAATAATAATATATGAATTCAGTCGGTATTGATTCGTAATGTAGAAAAGGGAATTGGTCATGTTTATTCTAGCCATGAAATGTTACGTAAAGGCTTTTATGACGAATGGAAAGCTCGGATAAAGCTAAAAACACAATTCTGAAGAACGAGATTTTGAGATTATTTTTAAATAAGAGTTTTTAATCAAATAACTATACGAATGAAATGTATATTAAAATTTTAATCCACATGCCATCTTTTGTTTTTGATTGAATTATTTTGTTTAAAAGTAAAATAACGCAGACATCTGAATAAGAACTTATTTCTATTTATACTATGAATTCAAAACAATTTAATATAAATTTTAAAAAAAATACACAATTTATTCATATTGAACATATATAGCGAATCATTTTGAGGTAATCTAACTGGTAGCTAAAAGTGCTTCAAATTGTACATCATTTTCATTTCACTATAAGAAATTAGAGGATTCATCATTGATTCTATAGATCCATTATTTATGAGAATTTTATAAAGCTTACTGTAAAGAGTTGAATTCTGAAATTGTAAAGAAACGTGCATTGCCACAGTGAAAAATATCTTCATTATCGTTTTCCTCAAAATGAGTCTTTTATTTATCATTCTGATATATTTTTCCTTAAAATTCTACTTAATGTATATTACTGAAATTTTTGCGCATTATAGAGCAATCTGGTTTCCCAAAATAAAATAAAATTCTCTTCTAATGAACTTGAACTTTCAAAGTTTTGAATTGAAGGAAAAGAAAACAGACGATAATTTTACCTTGGCACAAAATATCCTCATTTATCCTTATCGCAGACGACTCTCTTGCCTTAAAACACTGAGCTCAAACAAAGTATTAAAGTCGATAGGCAAGCTAAAACTAAATACAGAAAAAAATACACAAAAAATGAAAATTAGATCAACAACTAGAGGATAACTTTTCCCCCTCAAATCTACCTTTTACCGTCCAAAGCTTTCATAAGATTATTTTATATTAACTGAGTTGATTTTATAAACTTAAAGCGATTATTAAATTAGTTAACTTAGCTCTTAATTCTGAGTCAACAAACTTTGACGTTTATACTGTACAAAGATAAAAAAAAATACTTTTCTTTTCTTTAAAAAAATGTTTTTGTAAAAACTATTAAGAGTACTGTATCAAACTTAAATGGAAAAAAAAGTTAAAATATTAATCTGGGTGTTAAAAGTATTAAACTTAAAATCATTAATATAATATGGAATGTAAATATTTATAGTTGGTTTACCTTTATTACGAAAAATGAAGAGAAAATCAATTTGAAGGATTTGTTCACGAAATTTAATTATGAATATGACAACCATCTTCTCGCAAGAGCATGCGTCAATTGATCCTTGAAATAACAAAATATTTGGGAGTAAGAAAATTGTAGAAGTTAGAAGCATGATAAAAAAAAACGCACCTGTTTTTAAAGACAGATGGCTTTGCTAAGGCAAGTAGGTGTTACCATTGTGTGATGCCATCTGTTAAATGCCAAACAAATCTGTGTAGGTTACTTTTGCCTTGGTAGTCATTAATGGCCACCACATCAAAATTTTATTGCTGCCTCGTCGAGTTGTCATCATTTTATATTGTCACCATCGATGAGATCTGGATTCCTCAATATAGACCAAAATCCAAGCAATAATCAAATCTGGTCTTATCCACCGAAAAGATTTTATGACAATTTCTTAGGTTCGTAAGTCTTCATACTCGTAGCCTTGTGACATTGGGCTATTCGCGGTTTCTCTTCACTAACCTTGGGGACTTTTTCAATAAAGATTGATTGCTTTCGCTAAACAACCTTTGCCCAACCAAAAATGAAACGTGATAAAGAATGTAATATGCAAAGCAGTTAGGAATGAAGTGAAGCAGTTAAATTAAGAAGTATATAAACTCCATCTGAAGGAGTAGAGAAGAGAGGAGAAGGAGGATCAGAGAGGCGTTGCAACGAGAGGAGGTGGAATCTAAATGTTATAGTATTGGAAAGCTGATTTAAGGATTAGAGTTGAGGTCTGAGTGTAAAACATTCGGATTAGAATTTGTTCTAGGGTTTTCAGCAGTTGTTCCAGATTCAGTCTAGCAGTTGGTAAGAAGCTGTTAAATTATTATTGGTGGGTTGAAGTAAAGTATTAGTAAACTTGACCTGGAGAGCTATATCATTATTGTCTTAGAGGATATATATTAATAAATGTTGAAAGTGGTTTTGGTGGTTCTGTAATTATTGGTGTCATATTGTTTAATATTAGATATTAGTGATGGCACAAGATAACATCCGAGGTAATCGGATTCACAGCCTTCTTAGGAAAAAAATGATCATTGAACAACGGGATTGTAAGTTACTCTCATTTCCCTTTCCCATTCCTAGAACGGTTACTTCTTTAAATTGCCTCTAAAATTTAATAATTTCAAGTCAAATAAACAACGTTACACTGACAAAAATAAATTAGTGAAACCAAATTGGATTGCAAGATATTTCAATTTGAGATATTCGTTTAAAGTGCGAATTAAATCGACAGAGCTAAATATATTTGTCCTTAAATGTTATCAACAAAAAAAAAATGTTTATGATTTCCGATTTAATACCATTTCGAAGAACGTAATATGTTTAATCTTGTTTTAATTTTATTTTATCGTGTCAAACCACTTTTTTTATTTATGGTAAATAAATCTTGACAAGAAGGAAGTAATTTCTATCTTACCGAACATATTTTTATGCATTTATATTTATTTTTTCAAAATTCTTCCGCTTTTATATATGGATGCTTTGCTTACTCTTATAAGTAGCTACCAAAATCAATATCTGGATTTTTTTTTTAAGAATTGCAATGAATTAAGAATGTTCAAATAGAACAGAAAGTATCCAATTATGTTGAATCAGAGGGTTTTAATAAAGCTGAAATTTTTTCACAATTCCAAAAATTTCAGCAATTTGCAGCTATTATACATAGTCAGTTATTTCCACTATACTTTTTGAACAGATGGAATTCTTGAAATTTGTTATCTCTATATCCTTTCCAAATAATATACATTAATATTTTCACTTTCACCTCTCTTGAAATGTAAGCAAATTTCTAAGAATCATTTAATGAGTGACAACCTAATAAATAAGGTGAGGAAAAATAAATGTCTCTAAAATCATTTATCAAATCAATGAGATTATTTCTTCTTTGTGAAACAACTTCATCTAAATCTATAAGAGTATACTTTCATTAAATTTAATTTTTTAATCTTTTTGATAAATATCAATTTCAAGCAGCGTTACAAATACTGATTTCATATAGTTTTTGTCCGCATTAATTTATAAAATAAATTTAGCACAAACAAATTCGAATTGTATATATTTTTCATATTTGATTTTCTAATTGTATATTTTTATTGTTTTTTTTATTTTTACTATATCATTTTATTCTTTGTATTTATATTAATAATATAATATCTTGCATATTTCAAGTAAAGTTTCACATACAGTGATATGTATAACTCAGTATCTCACAACTATAATGGCAACTTTTGCCTTACAAATTTCTTTTTCGTTACAAAAATTACTAATAAGTATATATTGTACTTTGATATCTTAATATAAATTTTATTTCGAATGGTCTCTTTCAATATTAGTGAGAGTTCTGTGATATCGTTTGATATGACTATAAGCAATCTATAAAAAAATCTGTAAAACGATAACGAATATTTTGATGTCACACGTTTGGATGAAAACCATCCGAAACTTCCAGTTTTAGATATTAGACTCTGATTAATTAGTAAATCATTTGTCTTTTTGTTTCTATTTCAGACAAAATTAAAAGAATCATAATCTAAAAACATATACGTTGAGTGTGTATGTGTGTGCGCGCTAGTGTGAATTGGTCCCTGGAAAAGAATTCGACTTATATGATTGTCAACATATAGAAATACAAAACTGAGAATGTTTCATTATTTTCTTACTTAAACTGTATTGGGCAAATTAATTTTTTTTTTGAGAAAAAGAATCCTTAAAACGTTAAACTATCAAAAAAATTTATTTTAGTAGAATATACAAATACTTAAGTTATTTAATCCCTTGCTAGCAATTTACTAAATTTGAATGTTTGGTTGTAAAAGAAGAAACGAAACGCTTCCTTAATTTTTGATGAAGTAGTTCCTAATATTTTCGGAGTATAGTATTTTTCTGAAGCCTTTTCTTTTTCAAAATAATACTTACTTTTATCCAGATAGGTTACAATTCCTTTCTGAAATGTTAAGAACAAATCTCAAGCCATGACAGAGAGCTCATAATGCTTACATTGCTGGTTTCTTGATGTTTTCAGTTAATTATTCTTCGTTACCATCATTACCTTTGGCTTCAATTTGATCACCTTTATCTAGTACGTCCTAGTCGGTGTAATAATCCCTCACAATTATGTTCACCGTACGTGTAAAAATTATTCAATATACAGAACTTGATTTAATAGTGAAATTCCAAAGCTTCTAGAAAAAGTTCGAAGTATAGAGATTATGATTTGTAGAAACTCGCTATTTAGAGGTTCAAATATTAAGCGTTAAGCACCTGCAATGACGATTCCATACAATGTTGTTCATATTAGTAGAAATAGACATTTACAGAGGTTTTGTAGAATACCGAAAAGAGTTAAGCAATTTTTTTTACATAAAATATGGCGACTTTAGCAACAAATTGAAAGCTCTTGAAAATGCTTGAATTTTCTGGATATCTCAATTAGAAGAGAAGTTCCAGAATTTCCTCTATGACATCACACCGGTCTTGGACATCTATAAACATGCGGAAGTTTTGAAATGAGTTGATATGTCTGATCCGAATCAGTCTTCCTCTGGAGTTAGTCCTTGAAGGGTAGTATCTCTTTGGAGGTTTGTCTGCAGTACACATATTGGTAAGCTGATGAGCTTAACGTAATTGAAAGTGCTAATATGAACAATATCTGCATTTGTTACTGTTATGCCACTAATATGAAAAATATTGTTTGTCCTATTCTACTGCTAATATCAATTTTTACCTGAAAATTCTTAAGCATGGCATCATTTTCCACTATCCTCCATTTTGGACAGTCTTCCAAAAAAAATCATGGGACGATTATTTAAAAAAAATGTATAGATAATTCATCTGTAGCAGTACAAAACTATTGGCCTTTGAAAGTACATTATATATTTTTTATCTCTACGTACCATTTTTACGAAGCATAAAAACTTAATGAGAATTTAATAAATTCCAAGTATAAACAAAATCACTTATACAAGCATTTACATTTTATACTTGCCTTAAGTATTTCTTTATCGTATCGCGAGAAAAAAAAAGATCCATATATAAAAACTTCAGTTTCGTGAAAAACATATTAAGCTTACAAGAAGTTAATATCCCTCTGGTGAATACCACAATTTATCTTACATCAAGATTAGTCCGAATTTTTTCACTTCCATTAATTTTGTCGGTGATCGATCAATGTTCGATGTTATTTGTAGCTTCAACGCGTTTGAAAAAAATTACTTTCTTCTCAAGCAATTTTTCTAAGCATCGGTTAACACCACAGTTTAGAAGCGAAATTTTATTCCTAAAAATTCTTTAATGTGTTTTTAATGCACACTTTTGAAAAACAGTTTAATTTTTTTTTCTGCTTTGTGTTCTAGTAAACTGATTTAAAAACAACGTGATACTAAGTTATGAAGAGGTATTGTATATTTGCTAAAATTAAAAAAACAATTCTTTTCAGCAAATCATATGAAATAACGTTTATCGATGTTTCTCAATGTAACTATGTACAAAAAGAAGCAACCAGAATTGCTTTTACATTGCATCCTTTTACGAATAAATATAGATTATTTTAATCAAATATGATTTCCAAAAGCAGTGTTGAAAAACACATATAATTATTTCAAAAGTAGAAACATGTTAAATAATACTTTCTCTATCACAAAATGTTTGATCATAAATAGAAGCCTATTATTAATAAAAGTAAATAAATATTTTATTGTGTCTCGTAATTCTACACCATAATGAAATTACTAGAAAGACCCCTGAGCTGGCATTCTACGCTTCAAACTTCCACAACAACGAGCACTTGAGGCTCTTGATATCCGACAGAATTAACGAACATCAGACTCGCTACTCAACGTATCTTAGTGGCTCGCTACTCAACGTAACTCAACGTAACTACGTACGTAACGCTAACGGCAGAAGCCGTTAGAAGCTACTCAACGTAACGGCAGAAGCAACTCCCGCCACAAGCTCGTGACAACAATAATTCGGTTACATGGTTACATGATTTTAAAAAAAAATCGTCCCGTTTAATAACCCTTTTTTATTAAGTTACAAGTAAGAGTCTATTCTTCATAGTTTCAAAGTTGTTATTGTGGCTGTTGTAGCAGAGTGATCAGGGCAGCGAGCTCTCGACCAGCATTGCGTACGTCAAGTCGTGGTGTGGAGCCCGGATGTCATTGATGAATCTATCACATAGTTAAATTGAAGAACATTAATTCTGCTGAGGCACTGAAATCTGCAATATAGAATAGTGTGGAGAATGGGGAATCAACAATTAATAACCATTTTTCATTAAGTTAAAAGTAAGAACCCCTTCGATATAGTTTCAGAGATATTACTGTGGCTGCTGTAGCCGAGTGAGCATTTTTATTTTTCTGTATCGTTACATTTTGGAAAAAGATGAAAGTTCCCAAGTTTTTTTTTATTTCGTTTCTTAGTAAACCATAGTACAAGATGTGGAATGTTTGCAAATGCTTCCATTTAGGTTGATTTCTGATCACTATTCAGAACTCTTGACCCAACTCAAGGGCAAAGTTGTTATCAGTATATTGCATAACAGAGTAAAACAAAAAAAAACAAAAAAAACCAGTTTTTTTTTTATCGTTATGTAGCAGAAATTGCCTTTCTGTAGCTAAATATGAATGGATATTTTTTTATAGTAATCTTCAGCATGCAAATGCATTTTTCGTTTTGAAAATGGAGACAAATTTTTGCCATTTCAAATATATACATATATAATTATTAAGCTTACAAATGTCACAATGATACAGTTCTAAATGTGAAATTTGGGTTATGAAGAAAAAGAAGAAAAAAATCTAAAATATTTATTGTTATCAAAAAGCCGAAAAAAATACTATCTTTTTTGTAAAATAAACATATTTTCGTAATTTTATTCTACTTTAATTTTCATATATAATACATAGGCTTCACTAAATAATTGCCATATTTTCATTTTGATTCCTTTTATGTAAAGTAATACACTTTAAAATCACATTTCTGGGGATATTATTGTACTGTACATCTTAATGAGATGTTTTACATTTTATCAAGATGTAAAACATCTTATGATGTTAAGATGATTATGAACAGATGTTTAATCCGGAGTATCAAGTTTTGCATGACGTGTTTAACGTCCTGCTTTCTTTTCCTTTATTGGCCTTTGACAGGTGATATATTCACCAGAAAAGGATACCTCTTTCGCCAAATCGCTTAGATATTTTCTCTTGCAGTCCATTGATAGCAGCTGTTAATGTAACAATAAATTTCTTATTAAGTGCTTAGCTTTTCTTTCACCTACTTGTTGATTACAGAGCGTTAACGTTTAAAAAGTTATGTAAAAATGGCTAATTTTAATAAAATCCCTACTAGGAAGTATTTAGGAAGCCCAATATTCGATGACCCAAATAATATTTTGCCAAATAAGTTTTCTAATCACAAAAATGACTTAATGTGTTATTTCCAAGAACGATAGAAGATGTCATATCACTTAAAGAACAAAGAATTTGAAAGAAAATAAGAGCTTTCGTTTAGTTTGGATGGTGTTACCACAGTATTTAAATCTTTCTTAGTATCGGTAGGAAAAAACTGGCTTGGTGCGATAAAACTTCTAGTTTGCTGTGAAACTTTGAATAAGTTATTCCTCAAGGGTTCTCAGAAATCATACCTATTATACGTGTATGAAAAGAACCAAAATGTTTAACCAATATAATTTATCAATGAGACAAAGCGGATAGAACCTGACACTTTTACTATATAATATTCATATACACTCACTACCATAAAAATTTGAGCACCAAGAAGTTAGAGTGGGATTCTTACGAAAATTGGCATGAAGGTATGTGTTAGGCAGGTATGTAAATGAATAGAAATGCAGCGTGATCGCGCATTGCGTAATGCCACCAGAGGGTATTAAACTTCCTTATATTTGGATTATAAAACTGGTAAGTAGATCTTGTTTGCTAAATTTTATTTGCTGCAAAGGGACACTTTACTACTAGAGATGTCATTATGCTGCATACGGGGACAATATGAGCAGCTGTGACAGTTAGAGAGAGGAAGAATCATAGAGATGATGAAACCAAGTGGTCAAGGGGGAGACTAGTTTACCACCTAGGCCGTTCTGACTTAACTGTGAGGAGATGTGGGACCAGCGGACAAGAGAGAGGTCTGTTACACGGTGACTAGACTCAGGACAACTTCGACAGACTAATAGTCGAGAAGACCATCACATCATACGACAGACGCGCCTAGCGCCAACTGTCTCATTGTCCTCTATCCATACATAGGCAGCATTTTCATAAGGGTCAATGTGTGCTCGACCATCATAAGACGCCTGGCTGAAGGACAGTTGCTTTCGCGGAGCTCATTATGTGTTCTGCCATTGATACCCACTCACTATTGCCTCTGTTTGGAGTGATGTCATGCTCGAAGGGATAGGACTGCAACCGAATGGGATCAGGTCGTCTTTAGTGACGAATCCAGATTCAATTTGGTCAGTAATGACAATAGTGTACGTGAGTGGAAGCCCCATAGTGAAAATATCAATCCTGCCCTCACAGTACAGTGGCACATCGCTCCCACAACTGATGTGATTGTATGGTGTGCCATCGCATGCGACACACCATCACCCCTAAAATGGATTCACGGCACAATGACAGCTCAAAAAAACGTTCGTGATATTCTTCAGTCGCATGTGTTGCTACCCAGGAGCAATTTTTGACCGGAACAATGCTCGTCTACACACAGCCATGTTTCACAGGATTTCCTCCACTACATTACCACTCTTCTCTAATCTATTTGATCCCCTTATTTGTCACCGATTGAGTATATCTGATATAATTTAGAAAGGAAAGTTTAGCCTATGTGTTTCGTCAAATTAAGGGAACGTTTACAGCAACTATGAAACGAGATGTGGCAGCGCATCATAAGGGACTTGTTTGTTTCATTGCCCGACCGTGTCACGTCATACATTCATGCCAGAGGCGGCCAAACAGAGTACTAAAACCTTCATTCAATAGTAAATTTTCCTACAATAAATGATCATTTTGCTAACTAAAAACTTTACGGCAAATCATCAACCGAATGGTTGAGCGAAAAGTTTTCTTTGCTTATTCGGAAAATTTGCTCCTTGCAATGATTGCGGATGTAATGAGACATGTCACAGAGCTGGGGCTCTGCCAAATATTCAAAACTCATTCACTTTCCAGGGCAAAGATTCTTCGAAAAACGTTAGACCCAAACTAAAATTGTATGCTAATGATTGCATCTGTATGAATCGGTAGGACTGTTGCAGTAACTCTCATCCTCAACTGTTAAAAACAGCAGGAAGGAAGTAATCAAAGTTCTCACGCAGTCTGTCACTTCACTGCAATTGAATTTCTAAGGCTTCACTCGTCTCACTCAAGTTTGAGACCGGATAACAAACTTGTGACAAAAGCAACTCAAAAAGTGTGTGATGCTGGCAGAGAGGACGACATCACCAGGGTGACATTTTTATTAATTTCTATTATGCTCGAATTTTGTCACATACATCTTACTTTAAATTAGATTCTTTTGAATAAAAATATTGAACAGTGTAAGAAACTATTCTTAATACAAAGTTCAAGCATAGTTATGGAGACCATCTTTCATTATTTAATTCTTCTTCCCGTCTGTTTAAAGTCAGTAAGTACTAGATTCCAAATGAATATACGCAAGAGCGAGATAAAATAATTTATAAATCACTAAAGCATAGATAAGGTCTCTCTCTCGAATCTCGCTTAACTCGTCAATCCTGGAGTATGATTTAAGTCTTTAATGATAAGTCTTAGCTTACCAAGACGCTCGTTTTGAGACAAACACATTAATTTCATGGTGAAATATATTTTAATTTAGTACAAAATAAAGCCTGTGTTTCACTAAATTTTAATAATACTCTCTGGGTCCACAAATCTTTTTTTTCCCAATTGCAGGAAAAGTTCTTAAACCACACACACATTGACTTACAAATATTTCTCCAATAATCGACCCTATGCTTACAATTTAACAATAAGCAAATATAATTTGAGAAAAACTGGAAATTTTAGCTGAAATTAAAGAAAAATAATCTAAATTTCTACTCCAAGGGGGTTTTTTCTTATGGAATGCCAATTTTACCCCTGCTAAGTTGGAGAAATCCTCAAAAAAAATTGTGGTCTATTGAGACAAATCGAATGTGTTATACACCATCAAAAAGATCTATTTCTCAGCTTTCCAGAGGTCTATAACATGTCACAATTTATTTATGGAAAGAAGTAAACACTAAGAAGTTTGAGATTCTCAGTCCATTTCATATTTGCTAACAACTCATTTCATATTAATTGACGTGAAATGTGCGGCCGGATGTCAGCCGGCTGTGTAAGCAAATGGGTTAACTTTAAAATAAGGTTAATTATAAAGATTAACCACAAATTGTTTTTCGTAAATTATTACTCTCGTACCTCCAAAATAGATATTCCTTTGAACCTGGGAAAGAAGTTTTAATTTAAGGTAACTGAAATACTACAATACTCCTAATTTTACTTTTTTCACAATTTGCTACTACGAAATAACGGGTACTTCGTAGATTCAGTAAATTTAAGAAAATTGATACATAGGATGCTAACTATAAAATTGTTTTGTTTAAATTGCGAACACGCGTGGTTAGACATGGAGAAAACAAATTCTGTAATTGAATTTTTCTCAAAATGTTACATTTTTATAGAATTCTGTACACTTTCGGCTATCTATTTCATCCGTAGTACTGACATATTGCATATAACAAAAAGACATTTTTTCCAGTTTAGTGAACGTATATTAATTTTTTCAGATTAAAACTCCCAAATTTTAAATTATTTAAATTTAAAGGAAATTTCAACAATAAATATCAACATTTTTAAAAAAAATTCTAAACTTTATTTTTTGATATCATAATTATGATTAGTGTATAGAATCTTGTATTTATAATATCCTGCAATTTTTTTTAAAGTTATAAATGCGGCAGTTTATGAAAGATGTACAAGACTTAGAAACATAAATAAAATTTTTAATTATTAATTGCTCATACCTGATTATTTATAGTTACAAAAGTGATTTTATACATAAATGAATACACAAATACCCTATACATAAGTTTAAATGCGACTAACTTTGCTTTTAACTTTAAAGAAAGGGGGTAATTTAAATTATTATGAAATTAGCTCATTTTACCTTGTCGGGGTAATCTCGTTTACCTTAAAAGAAGTCTATAAGTTGATAGTAAAGCATAATTTATAATACAAGTTTTTTTTAATTTATAATACAAGTCATAAATTATAATACAAGTCATAAATTATAATACAAGTCATAAATTACAATAAAAGTCATAAAATATAATACAAGTAATAATTTATAATACAAGTCATAATTTATAATCTTGCATATAAGTTTATTTAAGCATAAAATATGATGCTAAGGATACGAAATAAAAATAATTTGAAAAATGAGACAAACCGTATTTTTAGTATTGTATGGTGCTAAACTTCATATTTGAAATAATAACCAACAAAACGCCACATGTGTCATTATTATCATGCTATTAGCAATATTTTGTTATGTTATATATATTATAAGTCATAACAACTTTACATTTTAATATTTTTTATAGGATCACTATATATAAAAGGGGAATAAGGTAAATTTCAGGTATTCTATTTCCCCCCTCTAATACATGGAAAAGAAATTATTTACAAGACAAAAATATTTATATTATCAAAAACGAACTTCATCTTAAATTCTAAGTTCTAGAAGAAACTTCACAGAAATTAATAAGGAATGACGCTAGAATATCTTGACAGTGGATGTATAGATACCGGATATTGGCCAAGGAATAATATTGGTTAATACAAATCATCATCTTTTATGTACTTCAGGGAATATTACTATCATGTGTAGTGATAATCACCTTTATCATAGAATTAATTCTAATGTCGATGAACGTACGTTATTATCATGACAGCAATGACGTGTTTATGTAGGGGAATGGATTTCAGTAGATGGTGGAGTGTTTTATTAAATAGGCACCCATTTTGAATGGATATAAAGATTTCAGAGAAATGCTAGGTGTTAGAGTTTCTCATAACTATAGAAAATGTAAAAAGAGGTAGTTGTAAATGAAAAAGATAAAAAAAAACGTAGTATAAATAACATCAGTGTTGTGAGATAGGATGCAATACTTCTTCAAAACTGAAAATTGAGTAAAATTAAGTTCTATGTTCTTTCAATTAGTCTGAGTTATTCAGTTTTGCATGATA
The DNA here is from genome assembly GCA_019974015.1 of Nephila pilipes. NCBI lineage: Eukaryota > Metazoa > Arthropoda > Arachnida > Araneae > Nephilidae > Nephila > Nephila pilipes. The sequence goes on along the minus strand of BMAW01066973.1, from coordinate 111,935 downwards.
GAGAAATTATTCGATTATTAGAACTGATGCACAAAAACATTAGGTTGAATTTATCCCGATCGATGAATCAAATGATGCAGAAACTCTTCTCTGAATTAAGATATTTATTAAAAAAAAAACTTCTGAATTTAGATATTAACACATTAATGAATAAACAATTAGGCCAAATGATGTGATTTTATAGAAGTAGAAGAAGCTACGATCATAGATGAGAATAAAGAACGAATGATTCAAATGAAAGACTCTCATTTAGTTCACTCAATAAATTTATTCAAACGGGAATAAAGTTCCAATAACTCAGTTTATCATACCTGGAGGAGGACAACAGTGGTCTCCCAATCGTTGAAGTTATTCGTGCGCATTAATGTAGGTGCTCGTGAGTGTGACATGTTTGTGTCAATGTGTCGGAATGAGTGTGTGTGTCGAATATGGTGGGTGAATGTACCACTGGAACAGATGTCGGGTAACCACAAATAGGTTTGAGAGCGCCTTTTACTATTGCAATTGTGATGCAATGAGGATTAAATTGTCAATGACAATTTATGGATCTTTCATGAGTAGAGTCAAAGTAACCAAAAGATACTAGCCTAAATTAATACCTCTTGTTATTTGATCGCTGGAACAACCACTTAATAATACATTAGATTCATGCATAAAGTGGAACTCTAGATTTATGCATAATGATTAACTACACGAAGCGAATTGATTCTCGTTTATTAAGACTCGCAAGATATTTCTGTGATCATCTTCATCTTCATCATCTTCTCGACCAAACTGAAAACACTTAAATCACTCAAAAAACACGTGCATGCGATAAATATTCATTGTCATACACTTCTTTCAATACATTCCAAGTGCCAGTAGTGGTTTCCCAAGTTTTATATGAATTTTCTCAACAATTCGTTGCTCGCCTCTCATTTTTCTGGAGAAACAAAAAAATAACTCTTATGCATACGAAGGCTACGGCTATACGGATTTGTGGACAGAAGCATGAGACGCTACTTTCGAAAACGAAGGCTTCCAGATAACCAGCTGTTGATTGCTGGCGTTTTACGCATGCGTACTGCACTATTCCAGTTATTTTGTAGCTATACCTGGTATATAAGATTATATGACTACAAACTCAAATTGGGGTGCATAAATGTTACATTAATAATAAAAGATATCATGAATGATAATGAAAAGACATAAATATTTTATCAATGTCTTAAAATGACTCAAGGTCTATCGAATAAAGTTATGGATTTGCACTGAAACTGCAAGTTCTCTTATCTTGGAAATAATATTTCGAAAGTTATATGAGTAATAATACACACAAATGACCAGAAATCGGATAGCATTGAGGAAAATTTATATAAATTACATCAGAAAACAATTGAAACTGAATGTAGAGATAGATGAGAACTTTTAAAGTTTCAGAATATTGTCACGAATCGTACAAACAGCGATGGGGCAAAGGTAAAACGCTCGACTATAGAACGAGAGCTCTCGGCTTCAAAACCTAGGACTGACAATATTAAAAGTTTGTACTAATGTTGTGAGCTTCTTTGTTTGTTGTGTTGTTTAATTCTCTATTATCTCTCATCAATAATTTCATAAGGGTAAGCTTGAATGATAAGCGATCACATTCACCAAAGTACTTACTTTCTTAAAAATTGAAAAGAGAGGGAAATACCAAAAATCGAGCAGTTAGAGGGAGCGAGCATAATATTAATTTATTAACATATATCAAACGAGTTTCGGATTTTTATTATATTGCATACGTGGTATAACTCTCTATATTTTTTATTACGTTTCAATGATAAATTTCTTGCAAGTTGCTATGATATTTCCTAAAAATTTGAATCATGCTGATTTCAAACATTAGATGATCAGAAACATTAGATCTGATTTCAAACATGAGATCATCATTTACAACACAATTGATTATATATTTTAATGCAGAATGCCTTTTTTCATGATATATTTCTTTAAATCTTTTAAGCAGCTTTATATGTAATTTGAATGAACTTGTAACATTTTGAAATATTGCTTCAAATTAATTTGCATTTAATTAGAATCTCTCTCTCAGTTTATATATATATGTAGAATCCTAACTACAGAAATGGGGCACATGGCTCGTTTTAAAGATGTCTAGGTTTTTTCTGGATTCAATAAAAAAGCTGATATTATAGAAGATGACATTCAATTAAAACATATATTATTATACAGTATTTACTGAGTTAAAATAGAGCTATTGGTTATGTATATTAAAGAGTTATCAGATCGCATGTCTTCTCTGTTGGTCGCACTCTTCTATCTAACGTGAGCTAGCCGTGCTTGCGCTTTTAACGAAAATAACAAATGGTGCCATCTAGTGTTGGAAGGTGTCTCAAAATGTAAGAATCCTACATATATATATTCCATTTTTAAGACTACTTAAACAACTAACAAAAAAAATAGTTAAAAAATAACCAAAGTTCTAATCAATATTTAGGTAAATCAAACAAAATTAAACTTAATAATCAAACAATCTAAAATTTAAAACCAAAACATTCAAAACAAACCAGTTAAAAATCAAACAATTTTAAATAAAGCAAAAGGAAAGATAGTAATGACAAAAACTACTGTAAAAATACATTGTGATTCATCAAAAACCCTAATCCTGTTGATTATACTATTTTCTCCATCAATATTTTATTAATAATAATATATTTTTCTCTAAAATATAAATTATCATACGTATTTCATTTTTATTTCCAGGTACCACATAACTTCATATTCTGCATATCTTAAAAACTATTAAAGTAATAGGTAGTGAAACGAAGCAATTTAAACAGTTTCTCTAAATTCAAGTAATACAGAATATCGCTGTGGCCGTTGTAGCCTAGTGGACATGTTTGTTTTCACCGAGTCTTGGGTTCGAGTCCTGATACAAATGAGGACCCGTCTTTTAGCGGGGACAGAGGCATGACAAATCTACCGAGGCTCCAAGAACTCCCATTTGCGACTCCCATAAGAAGTTTGTAGAGTTAAGTGCCAGCTCAGGTACATCCTCATCACTTGAGCAAAGTTTGAAATTATGAGCTCCGTTGCCAATAGATCTTGTGTTGCTTGTGAGTGAGATATTAATAAGAATTCATACCATTAAAAATTCAGATGGGGTTTATAAAAACAAATGTTTGGTATACGGGTGTCGTAATATACAAATAGATAACAGAACATCGTTTTTCTTTTCTGCGAGGAACTGAATTTAACTCATTTATACTTGGAAATAATTTCAGTCTCACTAACATTTCAGAATTAAATACTTAAATTTATTTAATCACTTTATTACATATTAGTCATCATGTACACATTTTATGTAAAGTAGTTGAACTATATTCATGAAACTTGATTTAAAAGCAATGCCTTCCTGGTCATATTCGTGCTTGCTCCTTGAATTTCCCTACTCTTATTGTATCTAAAATATGTATCTATCCTCTATATAACGCATTATACGCCTTTTGGCGTAGTCTCTATCCTTTTCTATAAACACCAAAATATAGTCACTAATATTAGTTATTTTTGAACTGTACATCACCCCATGAATATCAGGAGACTTTTCTGGAAATTCCAGTTGATTGAATACACTATCTGTAGACAGTGATGAAGCATTTTATGCCAAGTTAGATCTCTCTTCTATACTTAATATGTATTATATTGCTTAAAGGTTAAGTATAATCTTATAATATATAAGAATATTAGTAAATTTATTAACTTAATAAGATTTAAATACTCATACAATTGAATATGTAGATGTACAGAAAATAATGCGTGCCCGAAACAGCTTCTGAGAAATTTAGAAACAATTATTCTCCATTTGTTGCCTTATATTTTGATTTTTGTAAGGTATTGTTACAGAATTTAGATATTTTAAAATCTGAATTATAATAAATTTTCCTTTTTTTAAATTTCAGTTTTAAATTAATTTATATGTTAAATTTAACAAAAGGAAAAAAATGTGCTACAGCTGTTAATGACACAATAAAGATTTTAATCCTTACAGGCAAGAGAATGCCATATGAAACCATCTTAAATGATCAATTTTCATGGAACTAACTTCAAATAACTTTAGTGCAGGTGGTGTTTGTGTAAGTTCACAAACCATAAAATGGTTACCAAGTTTTGGATCTGAAAATAGGATTCCAAATGAAAAATACATATTTTAATCCAAAGCAAATTCAGAAAACAATGAATGAAGTAACATATCGACTGGACAGATTACCTATATAAGTAGATTATTTTGTTCGATGAGAGAAAGTATCCTTATTTTGAAGTACTGATCGCTAATAAATGGAACATAGAACAATAGCTACATCTAGATTGTGTTGAGCCAAATACAAAGCATCCCATTTGAGTAATGATTTTGTCATATATGTTAACAGATGGTGTTGGAAGAATAAATGTAACTGTATTTTGAATGTGAAAAAGTATACAGATGCAATCTTTACACTAAAAGTACTGCCTTCTATGTGATCTTTTCTTAATAATAGTTTATATATTTTTCATCAAAATTCAACTCATTGCTGCAAAATAAAGATATGTACGTTGACAATAATTTAATATTAAGGGAATTCAAGGATTCTACTGGCCAAAAAAGGTTCCTGATATAAATATGGGAAAAAATTGAGACCCAGTTTAAGAAAATGAGGCACTATTCGAATGTTCTGTTCAGACAGACAAGAACTTTAAGTACTTATGAGCTCGAAGAAATATAATTGTAATGCTATAATTAAAAATAAAGGACTCCCAACTAAATATTGAACTTAACAATATGATATTTGAATATTTCGATCTGTTTTTCTTTACGAAATATTATATTGTTTTTTTCTACTTCTCATTGTAATTTATGCATGAATCTAATACATACATTATTGTTACCTACGAACTTCTTAGAAGAAATATAGTCTTATTATGCAATTTCAGCTTTAGGTTCTACGCTTCGATTTTCTAATTTCGATCAAAATCCAGAGTTTATACTTAATAATTCATTATATGTATTATGTATTTTTTACTTTTTATAATATTTGATGCATTTATACTTTTGTACATAAAAACATTCATATCCCCATGCATCTCATATATATATATATATATATATATATATATATATATATATATATAACAGGTCAATTCAAAAGTCCCCCGCCTGACACATAGATGGCACTACTAGAATTAAATCCATATGTTTTTTAGTTAGCCCTAACCCTCAAAAGATGCGTGTATAAATTTGACAGCTGTCGGATCATTAGTTTGTGGATTATAGCATTTTGAGTGAAGCAACTTTTGTTATTGTGAAAAAAATGGATAAAATGGAATTTCGCGTATTGATAAAATATTGCTTTTTGAAGGGAAAAAATACAGTTGAAGCAAACACTTGGCTTGATGCCGAGTTTCCGGACACTGCCCCAGGAAAATCAACCATCAAGGACTGGTATGTTAAGTTTGGACGTGATGAAATGAGCACCGAAGACAGTGGACGCCCAAAAGAGGTTGTTACCGACGAAAACATTAAGAAAAATCCACAAAATTATTTTGAATGATCGTAAATTGAAATTGTATGAAATAGCAGACACTCTAAAGATATCAACTGAACGTGTACATCATATCATTCACGAATATTTGGGTATGCGAAAGATCTGTGCAAAGTGGGTGCCGCGCGAGCTCACTTTTGACCCAAAACAACAACGAGTTGATGATTCGGAGCAGTGTTTGAAGATGATCAAGCATAATAAGCCCGAGTTTTTGCGTCGATATGTGACAATGGATAAAACATGGCTCCATCATTTCACTCCGAAGTCCAATCGACAGTCATCCGAGTGGACTGCACACGATGAACCCGCTCCAAAACGTGGGAAAACGCAACAGTCGGCTGGCAAGGTTATGACGTCTGTATTTTGGGATGCGCATGGAATAATTTTCATTGACTACCTTGAAAAAGGAAGGACCATCAACAGCGACTATTGCATAGCGTTATTGGACCGTTTGAAGGACGAAATCGCCGAAAAACGGCCGCATTTGAAGAAAAAGAAAGTGCTACTTCACCAAGACAATGCACCGTGTCAGTGAAAACGATGGCAAAAATCCCTGAATTGGGCTTTGAATTGCTTCCTCATTCGCCATATTATCCAGATCTGGCCCCCAGCTACTATTTCCTGTTCTCAGACCTCAAAAGAATGCTCGCTGGGAAGAAATTTTCGTCGAATGAAGAGGTGATCGCCGAAACTGAGATCTATTTTGAAGCAAAGGACAAATCGTACTACAAAAATGGTATCGAAAATTTGGAGGGTGGCTATAATCAGTGTATCACCCTTGAAGGGAATTATGATGAATAAAAAAAAACTAATTTTGCCAAAAAAATGTGTTTTACTATGGTAGGCCGGAGACTTTTTAATTGACCTGTTAGTCTTGACAAATTGTAAGTTTTTTCCCCTAGTTTTTTTTCCACTTTTATCCAACTGCTTAGTATTAGATTATTATGGAATACGTATCAATTTTGTTGTCAAAGTACAGAATTTGACGCATATTGGACGGAAGTAAATCATTGCTGTTTCAAATTGAAATATTTCGACTGAATTTTTTGCTGCCACTGATTCCTGGAACTGTTTCCCCATGTACTTTAGTATTGTAAGTTATGTCAAATGCAGCAAACACAAGTTATTAACTTCACGTAGGAATACAGTTTTGTTGTATTTCTTTAATACACTTTTTTGTATCAAGTGTCTCGGGTTTTAAAGGCTATTTTTTAACGAAAATAAAACTAAATACTATTAAAATACTGAGATACAATGATAAGAATTATTTTTAATAATGTTATTTTCCTTTATTTCTCTTTTTGTACCATGTTTCAAATATTGTTCTTCTATCTACGAATATATAGATACTGAATTAGTATTTTATAATCAAAATTAATAGGATGTGGAGGTCATTATATTAAACAAATTATTTGCTTAGAGTCAAATAAAAACTAATTGGGGCATTTTCAGCGAAATCTGTCGATTAGACTTCCGAGTCTAAACTGGTCACTTATAGAAACATTGCTTTTTATTTACCTAAGCAATTGTTTTTATTTATATATATTTATTTATATATAATCTTTAAACTATATAATTAAATTATTTTTCGCGTGCTTTGAAATAGTGAATATTTTAATAACTTGGTTTTGAATATTTTTTTCTGTGGCTTGTTGTTACTCTTTATAAATTGTACAGGAAATGTGAAAAACTTTAATCTTCAAGTAACACTGTGAGAACAACCGCGAGTTCTACTGGATTTTTCCCAAACCACTCTCTAAACACTACCTTAGTGGAAAAAGGATTTTTGAGGTTTTTAGTTCCTTCGGGCTTTTATTCTCGATCTGGCTGGAAAATATATTGTGAGGCAGTACTTCGGAATCTGCACTTGCTCACAAGAATAATAGTAGCTTATGAGAAGATTGAATTAAAAGTTAAGATACAATAAATGCATACAAGTTAAAAATATTTACATGAATAATTACACATTAAGAGAGATAATTTTATCAAGAAATTTGATTACTGTCATTCAATATTTTATTGTTTAATTACTAAGCTTAGACACTATTATGATCTGTTTAAAAGAAAATGAATTTTCTCTATTTCAATAAAATTAATGAAGGAAAATGGTTTTTTAAAAAAATTAAGAAAATGCAATTTGCTTATTGCAGGCTGCTGTCGTGGTGAAGGTGAAGACCGGTTTCGGTTATCTAATCTGGTGAGAAACAGATTTTAGCTTGAATCAGGAGGGAAGATCAGAGTGGAGTGAATTGTTCGAACCGGTTAAACCTGGAAAGCGTTTATTGGATTTCTGATAAGAGAAGATTCCATTGATAATGGACGGTGCTATGGACTTAAGCTATGATTTTCTAAGAAGCTGGTAACGATACCTAGTGACCGTAACATTAAGTAGGATACCGTAATCAAATTATTGCATATGCAAAACAGTTACGAAGTTTCTTTGAATTCAACACTCTTTAAGATATCACGCCATCTGGTTTGCATAGACGGCGTCTTAGTGACGCCATCCGTCTTATTATAGCAGTTGCCAGATAACGGATACGCGTTCCCAAGAAATCATAACTTAAGTAAAAAACTTGAGAGTATGAGTTTATGGTTTTAGTAGAGTTCAGTCAAGTAAAATTTCATGGTGCTCAAGTAGTGGAGTATTATTTCTAAATGGGGTATTCTGTAGACACTCATGGACTAGTAAAAACAAAATACAAAATTTTCAGTGAAATGGATGGAGTAGTTCTTACGTTTATAGAGAAACACACATGCAAACATTGCTTTTTATTTATATATATTGATATCGTCAACTATATTCTTAAGATAATTATTAAGATATGCATGAAACTCTATAAGGAAAAAATATTTCATTACATTACCATATAATTTATATGATGCCAAAATATATCTTTCATATAAATAAATTATGTACAAATGAAATTCACACTTAACACTATAATCATTTTAACACCCACTATAAATCATTATATGAAATGCCGATCGTAACTGCTGCCGAAACATTGACTTTCAAGATAAAATATAAAATCCTACAAGTCACAATGCCAATTAAATCAACCGTGCACAAATCTCCGAATTAGCCTTGTGTACAGTAGAGCATAACCAAACCTCTTATTCGCGTGTAATTTCGTCGCAACGCCTAGAATAAATTTGAATTAATATGCGAGGATTAATGCTGGGAGTTCCAGATTCACTTGCTACCGCTTGGAAGATAAGGAAATGAAGATAATAGCTAAAAAATTTACATTGAACTCCTGGCTATAAATGTAAAGCGGTCTAAAATGATTTCACATAAGTCATAATGCATAAATGTACATTTATATGTAAGAAAGAATTAAATAATAATCATTTTGCGAGACATTCACACTTTATGATTTAATTATTAATTATTGCACTTTCTTCAGTTCACATAAACTATTTAAGTTTCTTGACTGATATTAATTATCATTCTCATATTTCACATTTAAATGAAGTTGTGAACATTTAAAAGACTTTTTACAAAATTGCTAGGACTTTTTTCAAAATTAAGTAGATTAGAAAACTAAATTTAACAACTAGAAAAATTGTAATTTGGCTGCAAAATATAAAATATCTAATTTTCTAAGCTCTAAGTCTAAAAGTGTGCTATTTTTATAGTTAGTCTAAAGCTCATATTTTGAACTTGTTCATTGTATAACGTTAAGAAGTGACTGTATGAAATCAAATTTCACAATAATATAAAAAAGATTGGTTTCGCTGTCTTTGTGATTATTTCTAATTAATAAAAAAGAAGATCTCAAAAATAATTGTTTGTAGAATGGATTTTCATATAACATAACTCTACAAGCAAAGAATTCAAGAAGAAATTAAATTTTACATGAATTTACTTACAATTTGACATTTTAATATCTTATAATAAAAAACCATATGCCTTAAATGTCTCAGAATTCTTAATATTTTTTGATAATAAAATATGAGACACAAAGGCTGTATTCTTGGAGATGTACATAATTTTTTTATTTCATTTAAGAATATATAACAAATTTGCCTGTAATTTATTTTGGCAATAGAATAAAAAAAAATGATAATCGATAGCAACAAAGTAATTGTTTGAATAACTAGAGTCTTACTAAAGTAAAAGGCTGAGACAATGTTCTATAGAATCATAAACTGAAACTTATACTTCTAAACTAATTTCAATCTAAATTCTATAGATAGTTAGTGTATATATTGGAGATGGATTCCCATTTGCTAAAGATAAATATTTATTTATATTTACATTTATAAATTCTAGTTAAGTATTAGCAGTTAAAAATAATCGAAATAAAAATATATAATTTGTTATGCCATTCCAGCTTAGCATAACCAATTAATGCTACTGTTTGAGTTAGGGCGCTATATCACATTTCTTTACGACTAGTCAGCATCTTTCTAAAATGTGATGAAAATCTCAAATCCTATGCATTTTAAATGAACCAAAATAGAACAGAAGCAAGTAAATATGATTTTTTTAATAGAAATATCATTTATTAGCAAAACTATCAAGGTACAAATATTGATTACACTTTAAAATTTGAAGACATAAGGAACAAAACAAAAAAATAATGTTTGTTTGTTTTCTACTTCCGCTTAAATTCATTTTCTTCGTTATAATAAAATATCATTGATAAATATCTTACATTTTGGACGGGTAGAAATGAGTACATAATGTGGAAATACGGAATTATTTTAATACAACAGTTAAAACAGTATCAGATTTGAGACACTTCATACGTCTTGATTTAAAATGGTAAGAAGTATATCCCAAACTTTTACTGGAAATTTATAATATAAAAAACTTTAATACCTATAAAAATATAATTTAATGATAAATACTTTGTAAAATTTTCGAAACATGCTAAAGTAAAGCAAATAGGGAAAATGTAGTTATTTTTATAACTTCTTATATTTGCTTAATTATAGTTATAGAAATAAGGAATAATCTTTATATTATATCAAGCTACAGTTTTATATATAAACGACAGCGTTGTATTTTAAATAGATATATGGAATTATACCTATTTAAAATACAATGCTACCGCAATTATACCGCAAAAGAATATTAGGAGAAAAACATTAATACATAAAACTATATCAAACGATGTTATAAAATTTTTATATATTACAAACATTTTTATATTTTATATATTTTACTAAATTAAAAGTGTTTAATAAATATATATAACATATGTCTTATAAATATATACTGATTAGTGTATAATTGTTCCTGTTTATAATTTAAAGATTTTCAAAAAATGGTTAAAATTATTTTGTAAACAAATCCCCAATGATAAGTAGGCTTAGAAATTTCATAAATTAAAAAGATAATAAAAGAAAAAAAAATATGAATTTTTTTCTTAGGTCTAGATCTGTATCTAGAGAGGCTATGAGATCCGAATTTTTATACATAGATTTTTATAAATCAACTATGTTTTTTTAAAGGAAATGTGCAAACAAACCAAATCAACAAATTTAGTAATCATTTCTAAATATAAAAAACAAATTCTTGAATCTCGAGAAAGAGTCATTTTCCCTGAAAGGTATTAAAATCTTTTCAAATGAAAGATTTCAAAAAAATAATCGTCTATCAATATACTTTTATCATGCATAAATACGAATAACAAGTCTTTAATTTAAAGGAAAGATTGTTCAAACATATTGAGAAAAATCAATGCAAAGATTCTGAGTCATGTAAATTTTTAGCTTTGGAACGGAAGCTTAACTTAAGAAATAACTCTTTTATTAAGAAAATACCTTGTTTAAATTAGTGGTTTATCAGTGGGTTATCGAATTTAAAAATTATATTTAGTAATCATTTTTCAAAGTTGGAAAAACAATATGCTCAGTTAAAAATCATGCTATTGGATACACTTTATAATTTCCAAATAAAAAAAGCAATCTAAATATGAGAAAATATATAGCAACTCCTCGAAATTAACGTTATGTTCATGAATTTGAATAGTTGAGAGACGGAAGCATGTAATGTAAAAGAATAATATTACGGTAAATGCCATTTATCATCTATACTAAATTAAGTTTGCAGCTTGATATGTTGTTATTCAAAAGAACATGGTCCATCTTAAAATTATATTAGGTAGTCCTGTGCTACAACATAAGAAAAAGGATATTTAAAATGAATTTTGACACACATCTGCCATATCAAGTAACAGTGCCCTTAAGCAATGAAAAATAAACCTCTGTTTCGCAAATTTAATTTAGAATCTTCGTTTTCCCCGACACTTAAATTATTTACTTAAAAAAAGAAATTTAAAAAAAAACGTAAAGTAATAATAGTTCTCGTCAAGAATACTAGGTTTTTGTGGTATTCTTAATGAAAAACTCTTTGTTGAGGATACAAATAATAAGAAAAGGCGAAAAAACAAATTGAATGAGAGAATTCCTTGTACAACAAGAATTGTTGCTAAAATCAATGGAATGCTGGTAATTGAAAACATTGTTCCTGTGGATTTTATAGACAAAAATACTATTTTCTAACTTTGATATATGTGGTTTTACTGAAAAACTTATACATAAAGTTGTTATCTGGATGAAAATCAATTAATTTATGAACTACATATATATGTACATATATGTTACATTCAATGCTATTAATCAGTTATTATCAATAATAATACATCATTAATAATAATATTTCCGATTATTATTAATACTAACCGGATTATATTTACTGTCCTCTCGAACGTTAGTTACGGGAGGGCGTGAAGATCCTTCATGCCGTTCGTATGACCTTCAGCTACCTATTGATTCCACATACACAAGACAGTGGCTGGATTTCGACCAGTGTGACGGGCAATATCACGGAACGATTATCAACACTTTCTAAAGCTGTGATCTTGCCTCTATCGAATTTCTGGTAAGCGCTTCTTCTTATTCGAGGCATAACACGATTTTCTAAGCAAACTCCGACCTAGCAAAGCGCTTTCTGAATGAGAAATTCATTTCATAACTTTTCTTTTATGCATGGTTTCGGGTTTCGTTTCCATTTTGTACATCATCTTAATGCACTGTAGTACTAATCATTTGCATATTCCAACCTCTTCTTCCTTTCATGTGTTTTTGACGTTCGTCAGATTATTCCTTCCTGATGTTGCAATTTTAAAGGCCAGCAGTGTATAATTTAATAGAGTTCTACAAAGGTTTCTAGATATTTTTAACTTAACTCGTGTGTCAGTGGGTACAAATACATTGAAAGAGTTTGCTCAACTAGAGGAAGAATAGATATTTCCATCTCGACATCATTTATGATCGATTTTGAAAATTGCAAGGAAAGAAACAGATCGAAAAAGGAGTGAAGGAAAAAAATTGGGCATTTCCCGTGACCTCCTCCTTTTTAAAAGGTAGCAATTATTAAAGACAACAAAAGAATTCTTAGAAGAAGTTAATATAATAAGCTCTTTTCAAGTTTTCATTCTCAAGATTTAAGTGACGATTAAAGAAAATACAATTTCTATACTTTTATTGCCAATTACTCAAGGTTATTTAATGTCAACTGTTTTTCTGAAAGTGTTTATTTTTAAAGAAGGACAAAGATAAGTCGCAAACTTTCCAGAACAGTTAGAGAGAATAAGGGAGAAAGTACGTCAAATAAGTGTCTCGATTATACTTTTATTTCGTGTGAGGGACCTAATCCTTCTTCCCCATCCAACCTTCTTTCTCGAGGATTAGATGCAGCAACAAACGGGAGAAAGCAGAAAAAAAAGGGGGAATCCTCCGTGACCTCCTTTAGAAAATATAGCGATTATTAAGGACAACAAAAGAGCTCTCAGGGAGAAGTAAATATAAGAAAGATAAGGGGGTAGGTATTGTACCTTAGCTATCACTTCCTTTCTTTTTAAATCTTAATTTTCGCAAGTTGATACACGACGAACAAAGAGTTTGCAAAAAATAAAGTAGTAAAAATCAAAGAATGAGAGAAAAAGGAAATTTTTTTTCATATTATTGATAACTTTTTACTATGTTCTACGTATTTGCGAAGATAAACTTTAGTAATGAACATCCCTTCTTTTCGTAATACTAAGCTTTCGCATAATGTTTTGCTGTTAAAATTCAATTTTTTTCAAATTTTTAATCAGTTGAATAAAATACTATAGAAAATTTATTCTTATGATAGAGTTTGATATACATCTGAACTTTCATTTTAAGATAAATATTAATTAAACTTTTGGGAAATTTGTGACGGTTCCAATTACTTGTCTCGTTAGTCATCTCAAAAGTTATTATAATTATAAGATTTAAATTTTACTTGAAGTTCAAACACAGACTTAGGAAATAAAATAGAAAATTCTGTCTGGAGTATACGTTTATTTAGTCTTCTATTAATTGGAAGAGGGGGGGATCTCTAACAGTTATCCTTCTTTCTCCGCGAGATCAGCAAGTTCTATAATATATCAAAAAATATGCTTATCAGAATATCATGCTGGTATCTCCTACAATTGCTCCGAAAACTTTGAGTCATAATATTACCAAATCAACTATACATGCCAGAATATTTCCACTCACATTGTACTAAATTTCTTCTTATTTTTATATGCTTAACTGTATCAAATCAATTCTCTATCGCTTTTATACAAGTTGATTATGTCTATTCACTCCATTTACAAAGTTTACTTAATTTACATCATGTTATATTTTAGAGGAAAAAGGTGGGAACTTATATAAAATCAAAAAGAAACACCAGGTATTACTCAGAGTGAAGTATCGTGAATAGCCTATATTACAAATATAAACACAAATTTAAGTCAATCGAGAGACCTCCATTTCCTTTTAATTGTGCTCTTTAAAGAAATTTCAGCTTTACTTAAAAACTACTTTCAAACGCTTAAGAGAGAAATTATACTAAATATGTTTTCAATCACATTAGTTGTTTTTGATTTGTATTCAATTTTTTTATTTTTTCCTTTCATTTGTAGTCAATTTATTATTACAAATTCACGCAAAAGTTGAATGTATATGTAAAGTGGAAGTTTAGAGAGTAGGGTGTCAACTCAAGTCACCTGGCCGAGGCTCGGATTTACGAGATCTGTCTCCAATTTCTCTCGCGTTGCTTCCAGCTTTAATAAGATCAATCAATTGATGATATGCGATACTTATAAGTGTTCAATGATTCGAGCAACTATATTGTCCCAGAAGACCTCAATAGTATTATTTTTCGAAACAGATCAAAAAACTATAGTAAGTTTTTATTTCAGAAAATATTTCAAAATTTCAGGGAACATCCTGACCATACATATAATCCATTTGGACTAAAACTAGAAGAGAGGAGATTCGAAGCCTTCAAATCAATATCAAAATTGTTGTAACTCAGGACTTTTCCACAAATTCAATTTGCGTGATTATGCTATCGTGTAATTTGGAACATATTCTGTTACATAACGATCATATAAAAGAAAAACATTCTTTGGACCTGCGGAAAATATATGTCCTATAGAGATTACATTTGGTACATACTAAAGATATACTGAACATGTGATATTCCTTTCAAATAACTTTTGAATAATGCTGTAACAAAAATTGATGTTCTCAGTGCATTCGCTTGTACAAAAGAAGATTCCTTGACATCTTTTGAATTGAAGGAATATTTTCAAGACTATAATATACTTCATTTTTCTCTACCAAGAATCAACCAAAGAATCAATCAGTCGAGGTGTTTACAGGGACTCAATATCTCAGGAATGAAAAGAAAGTTGATTTCTTTAATTTTTACTTAGTAATATACTTTAATTTATTATCTTTCGATTGATAAATTACTTTTGTGTGTATTAGAAATAAAAATTGTAAGAAATGTAATTGAAAAATATAAATAAAGAAATTTTGGGACTTTTCCACGCTTCCCCTTTTGCTGAGATGTCAGAACTTTAATGCTAATTTATTTATTAACAAAGTTTCAGAAACTGGATTTATATTATTTTAATCATATTTGTAGTCTTTATTGTTCTTTTTAGTGGTTACAACTTTCATTACAGGAGAATGGGTGATACCTCAGTTTTTGTATGTAGTGCTTTCACCTAGTTAATTCTAATTATTTCATATATTAATAATTTCATTACTGGATTCTTAATCACCATACATTTTCATAAAATATAACATTATGATGTTATATGAGGCAAAAAAGTTTTAAAATTTATTTATTTTATTATTATATGTATTTTTGTAACAGTTTTCTTTATTAGTCAGAAGAAAATACTTTGAAAAAGGGGTCGATTATTAAAAATACTAAAACTACATGAAAATATTATTACTACTAAGAAAAACATTTATCTAATGTTTTAAATGGGTATTTAAAGTTAATTTCTATGTATAACAATTTTCTTCAAATTTATAAGATTATAAACGGTTTTTCTCAGTTTTTTTTGTTTTTTCAATATATTTAAAATGCTACTCCTTCCACAAATATCTAGCAATCACTTGGTTTCTTTTTTCTGTGTGTTATTTACAAAGTTAAGGATCCATTTTATTATAGAATGAATACTTTATTTTAAAAAAAATTGATAATTTAAAAAATATCGCAATTTTTGCTGAGTTTTAGCATACGTTTGAATATTTTTCCCTTTAAAACTAAATGCGTTATTATAAAATCAATCCTTAAAGTTGCGTAAAATATTCTTTAGAATGTAACAAAAAAAATTACGTTAAAATATTAGTAAGTACAGAAAGGTTAAGGTATTGATATTTCCCAATTTTTTTAAAAAAATTTAAATTTTTAAAATTGTATAAAAATTGCACTCTTGTTTCCGTGTATATAATCATTTTCTTGAATAAAAACACAGTTATGCTAAAGCACAGTTTTAGGCTGACATGTTAAAAGATTTTTTGAATGCATAAATAAAAAAAGGGTTTCAAAGGGTACTGAATCTTCAGTGTATATTTTATATGTATTCAAATATGAGGAACATAAAATTTTTTTGTAAGTATCTCATTTTTTAATAAAAGAAAAGCTCAGAGGGTATACCGTTAATTTAAAATTTGAAATAGGAACAACTGTTTTGCTTTAAACCAACATTTGTTGACAAGTGAATCTCTATGTTAGACAATCTGTGGATTTCTTTTGTTTACATAATATTCTAAAACACTTATAAATATATTATTGCAACCGAAAATTATAAAATGAGATATGGTTATGTTATATCGATAGCTTTTTTAGAGAATAAAAAGTAATTAATATTTTTTTTTCAATCATTTATTGTATCACAGTATTCGATTATATGTCAAATTTGTATCCCGTATAATCTAATATAATAGTGAAAACAAATACATTTAATAAACAGATTTTAACTTAAAGCTGATATATTATTCGAAATCATCTCTTATATTGTTTTAATTATAGCATGTATCATTAATATAAAGTGATAAATAATATTTTTCCTTGTTCATTGTCAGTGACCCAAGAACATGTGTAATTCTCAAAAGCCATGAACTTAAATTGTAGTAATTATTATGATCCATTTATTAACACATTTCCATTTCCTAGTTATTCAAGCAATTGACATAACGTAAATGAGGCAACCCTTATTGTGAGTTGTCTCCGCTTCTGTGTTTAGGATTTGATCCCTCGTATTCGCCAAGTAATTAATGAATAAATGGTCAAACCGGAAAAACTTTAAACTATTTTTATTCGTGTTAAGAAATAATAATTAATAAAAATAGTTGAGTTGCGAATGTGGAAAGGTAACTACTTTACGTCCTCAGCCAAAGATTAACTGAAAATTCAACTCATATTAATAACCGCAAAAGTAGATCCGAGTCAGTAACAATGCATATGCACTGAGTCCGAGTCATTTATCAACTTTTTTGTCATTTAACCACATGGCGTCAATGTCATGTGCACAAAATCTCGCAAACCATCTAGCTCCTCTTAGTGTATAAACACGTCCAATCTCTTTATTTTAATCTCTTATCCTATTCACTACACTCATATACCGTATATACCGGTGTATAACGCGCACTTATAATACAAAAAACAAGATCGAAACTTGCGGGTGCGTTTTATATGCCGGATATAAAAATGATAGATTTAAAATTAAAGAAAAGATGAGCATAAAAAATAAAATTTCCACTTGTATTTACTTGCTGCTTATTTAAATGAAATAAAATAGCATATAAACTTAAACAATTTCATTATCAGACAACATGAAAAATTCATTTATTCGTCTTCCATTATAACTTCAGACGCATCATCTAATTTTGTTTCATTTTTGCCATAACTGTTACTCTGATATATAAGTAAGTTAGTCATCCTCCGTACCATCTAGATTGATGGATATATTACACTTTTAAATGACTTTTGAATTATGTCAGATTTAATTTCATTCCATGCTTTCATTGCAGAATTATTTCTTCCCTCTAGCATTTCCCGCACACACAGTTGTCACCTTTACCGCTTCCCAATTCAGTATATCGTTGTTCGAAAGCCTGTGGGGAAATGCTTTGAATGAATGATTCCAAAGTTCTAGTAGTTTAGGTGCCGTCCTCGTCACTTGAGCGAGGCTTAAAATTATGAGGTTCGTGTCAATTGCCCTCGTGTTGATTCTAATTTCAATGTTAATAAACAATCAATCAAAACATCATCTTTACAATGGCACTCGAGGTGCCAGTTAACGGATACAAGTATGCCGCAATGGTATTGAATCACCTAAAAATTATTATATATAAAGTTGGATTTAAAGATCTGTACCATTACATATTAAATTTTTTTTCTTAACTGTTCTATCATATGTAGCTAAATGTTTGCCTCATTCTTTTATGCACAATTTTTATTTTTCATCAGATTGTTCTTTTTATGTTTTCTTTTATTCCCCTTCTAACATAATTTTAGAGCATGGCTGTTTTTCGAGCATCCCCTTTTTACATGGTATATATGCTAAATAAACCATTGTATCAGAAATTATTTTTTAAAAAATTATCATTACACAAGACTAGAGGAGGAAAACATTCCATGCTCATTACAAAACGAAAGGACTTACGTTTGTTATCGAAGATATCTTCCACATCTATGAACTTCATAACAACAATCTGTTATGAAGTTCAGACTTTGGTATTGTGGCAGTAATTTTTACCCGGAAGACTAAAAGCAAACCAAACAATAAACAAAAGCAATAGCTCTAGGCTAACTATGTTAGGAATAACAAATGAAAGCCAAAACAATGAAAGACTGAAAACAGAAAGCGAGGTTAAAAGGAAGAGAATAAATACGTTTTTATGTCTGTGCCCTAAAGCGCTAAAACATTATTAAGGAGGATGTGCTGAGAAAAGAGGATTTTACGAGACTCCCTCAGTCAGAAAAGCATATGGGGGAGATAATGCGGGTGTACGTTTTGGTGTGTAAAGTCTCAACTTCCCAAAAGACACTTTTGAACATTAATCGTTTTAGATCACACATATAGATACTAATTTCATCTAGTTTACTATACTATCATTATTGGTGAGATAAATTTTTGTTTGGAGTTCTGTCAAGAACATGAGATTGAATTTTTTTTTCTCCATGAAATATTATTTTTGTTAAAAGCGGACGTTTAAGATTGCTTTCAAAATAGCCGCGAGCTATTTAAGCTCTTAGTAACATGAAATGAAATAAACAAATTTTAAATAAAACGAAAAGTGTTCTTTATAGATTGTTTCATATCTAGCTAATAGTATAGTAATTATAATAATACATAAAGGAAATATATACTTTTACAGGAAATATATTCCAGCGAAAACTAAAACTTTATTCGTCATATTAACGATAAAGGAGAATTCGACTACTGAAATGTTTGATATTAAAAATAATATGATGCATGGATTTACTTTTTTTACACATCGAATTTAAATGTTTAAATAAAATATCTTGGATACAAATTCCTCTAGAACACACACTACAATTCGTTTGTTCCCTCATTTTATCCATAATCTCTTTTAATGTTAAACTGTAATTTTCAAGTATGTGATAGTCATTAAAGGTAATATAACAGGTATTAAAGGTAAAAATAACAGGTATTTTCGTTCCAAGTATATTAGTAAACTATGTATAGAAATATATTTATGGTAAAAATAAATTATTACTGTTACATAAAATGTGAATTACTTAAGGAAACTGAGATACACACTTAAAAACCTCAAATATTGCATCTGTAAAAAAATAGTAGAGGGCACTTTGCTGATTTATATGACAATTTAATAAACGGAAATTTCGAAGAATGAGTTTCAAAATGTAATCACATGTGCCACGTGATGGAGGAAAAAATATCTGTATTTGCTTTTTTTTCTAAAAATGTATTTTTTTAGGATTCTGATAACATTTTCACAAAATCTACTTTATTTATCTACTCAAAATCTACTTTATTTATCTACTCAAAATCTACTTTATTTATCTACTCAAAATCTATTTTATTATCATTTGTTTATGGTCTTTTGCACGTTATGAAATGAGATTATTACCCATATAAGAAAAAACATTATTTTGTAATAAGCACACAAAAATATTTACTATTGCTCCGTATTTGTTTTCGTATTTGTTTAAAATATACGGGAAATTTAAATCATAAAATTTAAAACTTTTTACATTTTATGAAATTAAATTTTTGAAATTATATTTTCCTTCATTATACGGAATCTTATGTTATAAGTATTCAGCAAATGAGTTTAAAGTTATAAGGCAGTAGACTTTATACAAGATGTACTTAAAAGGTATGTGTAAGACTTACTAACTCAAATATAGCTTTATATTATTAACTACTCATATATGATTGCTTATGCTTATGAATTTGATTTTCTCTTCTCATATTTAGAAAATTATAAATATCTCAATGTTGAAATGGGACATCAATTGATTTTAATTTAAAACACTTTGCATTATTTAAACTGGCCATTAAATGAACTAATACAAAGCTAGTTCAAAACGCACTTGTATTCGAAGGCAGATTACAATAATAGTTGTAAATAGTTGTAACAATACAGTAATTAGTAAACAGTTGTTACCATTGGGTACTGTCATCAGTTAAATGGAGGCGAAAAATTTCGACCTAGATTTATAAACTGCTGTTTGTAGAAAATGCAACACCATGAAGGAATCATCAGAATCAAATGAAATTCGCAGCAAATGTCAATTATAGGATATTATGCAAATTAATAAAGTTTCAGAGCCATCGCGCGTGCGCGGCGCGCGCAGCGCCCTCTGAATTGATGCTGAAAGCGTATAAATAAAGTGCTGTAGCGGGACGTTGAAAAAAGTCTATGATTATTTGTTAGTGGCAAACGTTTAGTGAGACCTGAGTATGCCTCCACGACGGAAGAATAAGAAATTCAAGCAACTTACGGAGTTTGAACGAGGGAGGATAATCGGCCTTCGAGAAGGAGGATTTTCCTATCGCGCAATAGCAGCTCGTATGCAGCGGAACAGTTCCACAGTGATGCGAGTTTCCAAGCAGTGGACCGACGAGCACCGAACAACTCGAAAAACAGGCACTGGACGACAGAAGGTGACGTCAGAGCGCGATGATCGACACCTGCTCCGCATGGCGGTGAATGATCGCACAGCTTCCTCCAGGCAGCTGGCAGCACGTTGGTCTACTGCTACAGGTGTACAATTGTCGGCTTCGTCAATTCGTCGTCGTCTGCTGCGCCGTGGATTGCGTGCAAGGGTGCCTTTATACAGGATTCCCCTCACGGCGAATCATCGACGGCTGCGTCGGCAGTGGGCTCTTGAGCACAGAGACAGGCGAGCTGATTGGCACCAAGTTGTCTTTTCAGATGAATCACGCTTCAATTTGTGGACCCATGATGGCCGTGTTCGTGTTAGACGTTATGCCGGTCAACGCTGCCTTCCTGAGTGTATTATTGAACGACATAGTGGTCGAACACCCGGAGTTATGGTCTGGGGTGCGATTTCGTATCATGGACGATCCAATTTGATACGAATTGAGGGTAATCTCAATAGCAACAGGTACGTCCGTGAAGTGCTACAGCCCGAAGTCGTTCCTTTCCTTCAAGGCATCCCTGGAGCTATCTTTCAGCAGGATAATGCACGCCCACATGTTGCGCGGACTGTTCGAGACTTCTGTTCAGCACAACGCATGCAACTTCTTCCTTGGCCTGCTTATTCACCGGATATGTCGCCTATTGAGCACGTGTGGGATATGGTTGGTCGGCGTCTCGCTCGTGATCCGCGTCCTGCAGTTTCCAAAGACGAACTTTGGTTGCGCATACAAGCGATATGGAATTCTCTTCCTCAAGCAGATATTCAACATCTGTTTGACTCCATGCCACGTCGTATAGCAGCACTTATTGCAGCGCATGGTGGCTGCACCAAATACTGATTTCGGACGCTTAATTTGTTTCTTTTGTTTTGAAAATTTCATCATTTATTTGTATCAGTACAAGTCGTTTCTGCATTAAATTTCATTTGATTCTGATGAGTCTTTCATGGTGTTGCATTTTCTACAAACAGCAGTATATGTTAGAATGGATTTGATAGTTTTGCTGCCAAATCAAAATTAGATTGCTATCGGATCGAGTTGTTTACGTCATTTTGCGTCCAGATATCACCGTCGGCGAGACCTGGATTCATCATTATGCATCGGAAATGAAGCAAAAATCTTAGAGTTGGGTTGCTTCCCTTGAATATTTTTCAAAAAAGGTGATGATGATCCCATTGGCTGTAAAAGTTATGGCTAAGATTTCTTGGCGTGTGAAAGACATCATGATCACGAATATGAGTAACTGAGACTTAGACAGCTGTCTAATGAGTCACGATGGTTACTAAAAACACACCATTTTCGATGCTTCGGGCACAATCTTTAGGAATTTCTTTGGACTTATTAAGCTACCCTCGTAAGACGTCTTAGTTATCCTAAAAGGAACTTTGCTGCAATTTTTGTCTTGAGAAAATGCGCATTTTAATTAAACTCAACCCAACTATTGCCAAAAGGTGAGTAAACGTAAATTTTCAAACTAGTTTTATTCAGGGCTTTGGATAATATTTAGCACTTCTGGTCTTACAACATTAATAATCTTAAGAGTTTATAAGTTAGGAGTTTCAATTAAAAATAAAAATTAATCCATATAACTATAAAAGAATTTTTGAAATGCAAAATTTTAATCACATTTATGCATATCTTCAAAAATTATTTTTTTTAATCTAACTATAACTAAGGTTTTTTTCTCCCTATTTCCCATAAAAGAAATACAAACACTTTATTTAAATAATTTTTATGTTTACTCTCTTTTTAATTTAACCCTCAGATTTACATCTAAATGTGATCAATGCTCTTAAACACCTACGGCCAAAATAAGGTATCACATTAAATTACAAGTATACTTGAGTCTAAAATATTAGAATGTAAACGTCAATTTTTTAAGAGCGGTATTGTAGTTCAATTTGGATAATACTAATTTTATTGAATATAGTTTGTAGTGTTAGGAAATTTGTGAATTATCTTCAGAATGAAAAATTTCACGGTGTAACTGTGGCCTAGACAATTGAAAAAAAGAAGAGAAAAAGTTAGAAATTAGAGACAAGAAAGAGAGTCAAAAATGGAGAAGAATCACTAGGGTACCCCCGGGGCACATCCCCTGTGTCTACCAAAGGGAATAAATCTCACGGGAAAGGGAAATCATCGGTAGAGTGTCTCAGAGTTATGATTTCCATAACTACCTCAAGAAGGAAAGCCCCTGAGGGCTTTGCAATCGGCCCTTGCTTTAAATTTAAGTGGAAGAAACTAAATTTTATCGATACTACTAAATATATTGTAGGTCTTCGATAAAGCTATGGATTACTTTCCAAAGTTTCTCTGCTGGATGATATCAAGTTTGCGTAGTGAGTGAAAGTAGGGGTTCATGGCGAAGGAACCAATTCTGACCATCTTGCGCCAAAACATTCGTTACTATGATCTAGACGTAAGAATTTAGGAAGAAAAAAGGGAAATGGTTGACAAGAATGAGAGTTGAAAACTGAGAAAAATATCTAGAGTAGCCTGGAGACATGTTATTCGTGTTAACCAAATACAGTAAACCCCATAAGAAAGGAAAAGATCACTATGGCACCGCAAACTCTTTGATTGAAATTTGTTTGCCCCTGATAGGATAAATTATACACAGAGACTCTAATAATGCTCTTACAAATGTAGGTATTGCAAATATAATACAATTTTTTAGCATAAGAAGTGAGACATGCATCTGAACCCAGGCTGCTTTGAAAATTTGTTGTGCACTAAAATATAATTCATTTATATTTTTTGAAATACCTTATCTTAGAAATACTGTCTTCGTCAAGTAAAAATTCTGTAAGACTCTTTTGCTGGTTTTAGACGAATGCACGTACATGCCTCTATGTGTTTTTTCTTAAGCAATATATTGGTTTTGTGTACTTGATTAGTCTTAGTTATATTTTAAATTTACTTAATAAACGTTTTGGTAAAACTTTCGAAAATTTATTACCTTGGCTAGTAATAGGTTAAATCAAATCAAGTTATATAATGGTGTGCAAAACCTGAGCAATATGTTTTTTTTTTGCCATAACACCACGAGAGACATGAAATTCAGAAATGAGAGACAGTATTTTATACTTAAATGATGACGAAAGCATAGTTGCTCAAAAATGCATAAAATGAATATAATACGGAATGAAACAAAAAAGGCTCTATTCAACTCATAGAATTGTTACACATGATTGTCTGTCCAAGTGGAATAACAATAAGCAGATGTTTCTTAGTATGGAACATGTCCTCCTCTTATTGCATTGGTTGCTTTGCACCATCTCTCCATACTCAGCACCAGATTGTCCCACAGTTCTTGAGAGAAGAGAATCAGCATTCCTCAATCAGCATCTGTTTCAGTTTATTTGTTCTCCATAGGATGTAATTGTGTAGCAAGGCGTCTGCCCAAAGCTTCTCACACGTGTTCTATGGTATTTAAATCAGAGGAGAACGCTTGCCAATCCATTTGAGTGATATCTTCAATTTCCAGTAGATGCTGAACATCAACAGTCTGGTGTGGCCGTGAATTGTCATCCATAAAAACGATATCTGGTCCAACAGCAACTTAGAACAGACTCGCATGGAGAAGGATCTCCTTACAATAGCAATCTTCGATTACAGAGCTTCTGTCGAAAACGTGGAGCTCAGCCCACTCGTTTAGCATAATGCCTCCCCAGGCGACAACTCCAGAACCATCGTAATGGTCTCTTTCCGTTATGTTGCAGGGAAGAAACCGCGTCCCGTCCTCTCTACAAATCAACTGACGTTGAGAATGCTTATGGTACTGAAACGACTCTCATCTGTAAAAGGGACACGACTTCATTGATGAGATACCTAGTGTTTGTGCTCCTTACACCACTCTAAATGGTGCCATCAATGGCCAACTTTCAAAGAGACGCAGCGTTTAGGACGGTAGGTTGATAGGCCACCTTTGTGAAAACGTCTAGCCACAGTAAATTTCGACACTTGTCGCTCTGTTGCTGTACACAGTTGCTGAGCATTGACACTTGCTGACTGGTATCGGGTTCTTTTTACCTCCTGGACGATATATAGGTTATTATCCTTTCTATAGGGTTCGCGTTCGTTGTACTAATCGCAATAACCCCTTATTCAGCATTTTCATGGTTATCTCCTTAAAATTTACTTAGTTGCCAGAGTAATAATGTACGTTATAAGATGATACATGATTTCAGTTTACATCTTTCAAAAACCTAAACTAGGATTACAATATGCTTGTATCGCATATGTAGTTATAATTCGATTCTTTCTCTTGCTCATTGAATTTCATTTGAATGCCTTTTTACTTTTAGTATTGCATACTTATTGTGAGTCGGACAAAAGAATATTACGGAAAAATGCGAAGAGATGAATCAGTTTGCAGTGAACTTATGGACGTCTATCTTAACTCGATAGGATGTCCCGATTGAGACATCCTACCGACATTCTTCAAAAGACATTTTTGGGTCTAACTAACGATATTTTTTATATTTTTAATCTCATATTAAAATTCAATCTTTTTTCTTTAATGGTCTGTTTCAATTTTGTCTCTATATTTTTAGAAACTGAGTTTTACAGCAGTTTTATTATTACTTCATCATGAATTTCTTTGACCGGAAAGGCTCTGAAAGATATTTTTTTAACATTTTTCATTACATCAAAACACAAAATCTCGAAATGTTACGCATCAATTTACTTAAAATTTTAAATATATGTTTTTCTCAATACTTATACAATAGAATAGACAATTCTTGAAATTTTATTTTCAGTCAAACATTTCTTATATTGCAATAAAATAAAAATTACAATGACTTTTTAAAGAAAATTAAAATTTTCAGAACTCAAACTACCAACATCAGAGCTATATTATCAAAATAATAATCTGTTCCCTAGATAGGGTTATATTATGTATTATTTCAATTTATAAAATGCCAATACATTTTTTTGAGTTACTATGTTTTGTAACGAATTTTAATTTTTGCTTATATTTGTATAAATTGCCCTTTTGATAGTTAACCTATAAACTAACAATTATTTTCTTGAATGTTTTTCTTGTTTTGAAGCCCCATAAAGTCAAAAATAGCGCATTTGCAGGCAAGGTTATGTTGTTTGAAAAACTTTCTTCGATGGTGTACTGTTTCTTTAAGAATGAAATTTCTCTCTACGAAAAAAAAATTCTTTCTTTCATGTTCTTTAGTGAATGCATAGCTCTGCCAATGACAAATGCTAATTGAAAGATAATCTAACAAAAGAATATGCCCTTTTAAATAAGGTATCAACAACTTTTATTTCAAAAAGAAATAAAAAATCTTTTATTGCAATAAGAGATTTTTTAGATAAAATAATTTTATTCATTTAAAATATATAATCCTCTTAACTCATACATATTATGGTGAAATTTATTTCTCACTAAGCTTACCTCAATAAACAATTTCTTAAAAATCTTTCGTAACAAAATCGAAAGGAAAGCATATTTTATTTTTAATACATAAACAGTGAAGTTTTTTTACATTTTCTGAGTTGCAAAAACGTCTATCACGTTCTCTGAAGAGTGTTATGCATTCTTTCCGGAAAATCGATTTATTCCTTGTCTGAGAAAACAATAATATATTTTCCCAGAGTTTTCTTTCCTTTCCTTTTTAGAAGACAATGTCTCTGCGTTTATTTTTACAATGCCCACGACATTTTTTTTTTTTTTTTTTTTTGCTTAAGAAAGAAGATTATTTTCAATCTTCGAATATAAGATAACACTGTACTTAGAAAATGCACCTAATGCACAAGTGTACTTTTATCCATATATTAAAGGGAATCTTTTGAAAGTTCGAATATGAATAAGCAAAAAATTAACAAAGCTATCATTAGTAAAATGAATTTGAACAATTTACATTAAAACTTATTGCACAGTAAAATACTGATTCTTTCTCTTTTTTGAAATGATCTTTTTTATGTATCAATACAATAAAAATATATTTATCATAAAAATAACTGTACAAAATTACAATGATTAAGTTTGCGTACTACAACAAAATTAAAATATATAAGACTTTAGAAATTTCAGAAAAATGTTTTTGAACTTTATTTTGCTTTAAAACAAAATTTCGTTAAGTAACATCAAAGAATTAACATACATTTTCAAATATGATGAATTTTAAGTAAATTTACATGTTTTTTTTTTTTTTTTACATCAGTTAGGTTAATGTGAAAATTGTACTTATTGTGAAAAATTACATAATTATTGGTACATTGAATATGTCTTTTGCAATCTGAAAGATTAAGTTTCATTGAAATTACAGATTTTGGATTTACAACACTCTGTGTAGTGGTGATCACTGTTTAAGTAATTAAATAAATTTGCTGATTTATAAAGGTTTTAAGAAAGGAAAAAAATGTTTGTGAACTTTAATTTTTTTTGGTCAAAACACAATAAAATAGTAGCTGTTACCATATAATTAAAAAGATTTTGCATAAATGAAATATTGCTTGAAAGTAGAATCGAGGACGATCATTTGCGTTTCGGAATTGAAATTTTTGATTTCCTACAGCTGAGCAAACAAATATGAATAAAACTTAAATAAATTGTGTATTTTATATTACTGAGATGTATTGCAAACAAAAAGTACTTGAACAGAAATGTTCATCTAAATTATGATATAAGTCTTGAATTAGTATCTTTTTTTTTATTGAAATGTCTGAAAGGTATACAGATTTCTCGCATGGTAATCGTTAGAGCTGATGCGTCTAAAGTACAGTCGCTCACGGATATTTTAAAATTGATTGAAATAAGCTTATTTTTCCTTACAGAAAGCGTTTCAGTTACCTTAAATTATGCACGATTTGGAAAGCTTTTCATGACGTAACCTAAAAGAGTTGTAAACCAGATGAAACATTGTTCTCGTTATTAAACCATGTTACAAAATTACGAATTCTGCTATCAAATATACCGTAGTATAATTGTAGTATGATGGTAATAAAAATAAAATATCTTCCAATATATGAATATTTAAAAAAATTAACTATATACTACTATACTATTCAGCCATGTCACTGCAAATTGAACAGTTTAATTGTACCTATTTACTTATCAAACATTTGTGGACCGTTACATTTTAGCTTTATCACGAAGAGATTTTATTTACTTAAATGCCTTATTATTCCAGTTAAGAACTTTTGCTGACAGATTAGTGTCTATAAAAGTGTAACATAATTCAGATAGTATTTATCAATAATATAAATATAAAAATCGTTTTACTCCTCAACACACAGTGTTTAAAAGTGAACTTAAATAATAGAACTGAATTGTGATATCTTATGAAAATAATTTACAAAACCAAGTTATACATTACTGGCCATTAAAACTGCTACACCAAGAAGAAATGTAAATAATAAAATGATATTTATTGGGCAATTATATTATACTAGAAAAAACAAGTTATTAAAATTTCAAGAAATCTGGAATCATTGACCCTGAGAAATTAGTACACAAAATAATCATCTCTGGTAGCAATAACGGCTCTTATATACCTGAGCATTAAGTGAAAAAGAGATTGAATGGTATGTACTGATGAATGAAAGTTGAATGCAAGTTGCTGATGCAGCTGTAAGATGATGCCACAGTTCAACTACTGTAGTGACCCGCGTATGATGACAAGCCTGTTACTCGTCCACCATAAATCCGGTTCGAAGTGGTTTACACTCAGTCTAGCAAATAAAATCGATTTGAAATCATTTCAGATACATCTATAAAAAAATAGCTTGTCCCAATTAATTTACTCAGTATAGTATAAGATATAGAAATCTTCCTTTATATACTCTAAATTCCATACCCAATACATTAGAAACATATTCAGTTATAATAAGTTTTTTTTTTATCAATGATTGATTAAAGCATTATAGAAAAGACTATTTTCCCTTTTGTATTCAGTGTAACAGCCAATAAATCATCACATATTATGCTCCTACACTTTTACTAGTCGATGGTTGTGAGACAATTGAATGAAATTCTTTTTTTTAAGTGCTGAATACTATCGGGACTCAAATAGGGCAAGTCCTTCCTTCATCTATCTTGTAATGTTATTAGTTGCTGCAGATTTGACAAGATAGTCTTATGACTCTGACAGAAGAGAAATGAACGGAGAAGAAAGTAAGGAACGAAATCGATGAATCAGATAGCGATTATTTCTTTACGTTCCCTTTTTGCTACTGTTGGGAAGTATCTTATAGACATAAAGATGTGAAAAACATTGATAACAAAGCGAAAACAAGAATAGTAAGTGTTTTACTTGAGTAATTATATAGCTGTCAAAAAACATGGTTTAAATATATTTATTCCAATCAATTCCCATTTTTGCTGAAACTTGGGTTTTATTAAATTATTAAAACTTAATCCATTTCAAACAGGTGTATGATTTGTGTTTAAATAAATAGTTTGCTATCGTCTTGGTTATAAGTTCGAAGTTTTCTAGTTTTAACTTAATGTCACATAAAAATAGACATAGTGTAATTGAAAATATTTATTTAAGTGCATTTTTGTTGCATTTGGTTCTAAATCTCGTAGTTAATTCGATACCGATTTTAAAAAAGAACTGTTGAATGACAGTAACAGAGCAAACGAAACAAAATAGAAAGCCACATTTCCGGAGGGTGTTTGAGGTGTAGATGCTTGTCTGATAAAGTTTGCATTCATGTTTTTAGTCTAACGAAGTCTGTCTATTACGTTTTTCCATTATGTACCCTAAAATAAAATGATTGCTATAGGTGAAAAAAGTCAAAATTTTGAATTACTGCTAAGTGTTGAGTACAACGACTGAGAAGATACCCTATTCTTTAAATTACCATACTATTGGTTATTATCAAGAACTCGTGAGGGTAGATGATGGAATCGAGTTGAGAGTTTTGTTTTAAAGAGCTGATAATAAATATATCATATTAATTTATGCTTATGCAGTAATGGAGAGTGGGAGCATAATTCAAAACGTAGAATTTATAAGAATACCGGGAATTACTCACCTCAACTAGAAGTATTCTACAAAAATTCAATATCTCAATCATTCTACAGTTTAACTATTATAAACGTTGCTCCCTTAGAGGACAACGCTCTCGACCAATAGTATTGTTAGCTCTCGGGTTAACTACTCCCATACGATTAGGAAAATTTTTCATCTCCGGGTTTTCACAGGAGAAGCTGCACCCTGATTGTTTAGTCAGATAAATTTATCTCCTGACACAAAAAACAATTCCATCCAATAGCAATTATTTCTGTTTTTCTCTAAACTTTTTAACTATTTTTCCTTATCTTAATAACCTTAAACTTTTTGATCTTTTTAAGAGGCAATGTAATATTACATTTTTAAATTAATTTTAAAATTTCATAGGGGATTAAAAGGCCGAAGCAAATCATTAACAGCCGCGACAGGAAATTTAAAGTTCTCAATACCTATGTGCTCCAACAATCATACAAATTATAAGTATCTTGAAGTCTCATGAACAAGGCTGTGATCATCACAGAAATTCTGGTAAATACTTCGGATTCATTTCCTTATCATTCTCTACGAGGCCTTCTGAAGAAAGAGCTATCAACCTTTTGTCCTTCACGTACCTCGTGAAAATGTGCATATGACAATATAAACAAATAGCTTTGATATAGTATAATATAAGGTTTAAAACGCATTACAACTGTTTTTGGGGAAATGTATTTCGCTACATATGTTTCGGTAGTTCCTGATTATCTTAAAAAAATGTTCATTAGAAAAATAGCCAATTTCGGGTAAATTTAGGTTTGGCAAAAATATTTAATGGTTAGTTTTAGAGCTCATAGCTGTTGTTCATAAATAATTATTTGAAAGGAAATATTTTGTGCAAGAAATCAATAATATAATAAAAATAAACACAGTTTTTACATGGCCTATAGATGCTTCTGAAGAAATTTTATGGGTTTTTTTCTCAACAGCCAATCAATTCTAATAACACATTATCATTTGTAATTGCAAAAAAAAGGGGCGCGAATTAAAAAAAAAAAAAAGCCTTGCTCAGAGAAATTTATGCAAAAATATGCAATTTAATATAAATGTTGTAACCATACATGTATGTTACATGCATGTATAGTTATAACAGAATATAATTCACATATTTGAAAAAAATAAACCAATGACTACTTAATATTGAAACTCTGGTTTATAGATTATCAAGAAGGGTCTATGAATTCCTAGAATAAAGTCTAATGCTTTTATTCTGCTTTAATTTGGATACATATATATTTTTTTAATTCCTAATGACGTTTCCCCATACTACCACATGCAGGGTGTTTCGAAGCTCAAAGGCAAAAATTTAAGGAATGATATAAAACATCTAAAAAAGCAGTTTTCATCTTGCAATGCTTAGGTGGAGAACAAGTGGTGAACCGTTTGACACCGAATCGTCCTCTTCCATAAAGGGACCTGGGTTCAAGAAACCATTTGGGGTCCTAAATGTTTGCAAAGTAAAAAAAAAAAAATTACAAACATTTGCATACATTATTAATGTATGCTTATTTAATGCGTGATTTTGTTTTTGCTAATACATTAATTACATCAGAAAAATTACTGTTTTCTCTCCTTTTATTTTTTGATGCTTAATTTCAAGTGCTTTTAAGATATCTATACACATGCGTGACTAAAATTTCAGTTTAGGTTGGAATATGACTGGGAGTTCCCAAAATCAAATAACAAAAGAATAACCAAGCGCATAATCAAGAATTAATTTGAGAAACGAATGTTGAAATTCATAGATCAACTAAGTAATGTTTACAATAAAATTAACTTTACGTCGATAAGGAAAGGAATATATTCAAGTTTTCATGTGTAACTAAGATAACATTATTTTTATTCTTGATCATGCTGAAGGCCCCTCAATCGATGAACCCCGGTGCATAGTATCCATCACAAACTCCAGATTGTCGGCTCTGGCTAAACGCACTGAATTGGAAAGCATAACGCAAGAGTTTTCTTACACATCGTCCTTTGTACCGTTGATTTCTGCAGACAAGATGAAAGGGTCATGTCTTCGGAAGTAACAGCTCTCCATTCAGGTATTTTTTGGACACAGATAATGTGTACGCTTTACAGTACAGTAGTACCAACCTTCAGAGAATTATATAAATATCTTTTCTTTCCTCACTTTAGTACCTTAAATTTGAAGTCTGGTAAACAATATTTTTTGAGCATCACATTCATCTTATAAAGGTACTCATTTAGTTACCTTGATTTTAAAAGGTCACCCAAAAATTTAAGAACTTTTTAAGAGCTTAAAGAAAACTTTAAAGGGATGCAAGAGTTTTATTGAGGAAAGGAAACAATTTAGTTTTGAAAAAAAGAAAGACTTATATATTTTTCATATCTAATCAGGCCTTATATTTCTTCTTATAAATGCAAACAATAACTTATAATAATAATAGCTACAACTATTCTGAGAAAACCATTTCGGATTCTTATATTTTTATGTTAAAAAAAAATAATGTAAGTTCTTCATGTTTTTAAGATTTCATTCAACAGACTGTGTCTTTACGCTGACATATTTACAGTTAATAAAGTTTTACACGAAATATAAACTCTATATAGAAATTTTATTAGAATAATTTAAGTATTTAAAAATTCTTTACATGTTAATTTTCACCGTTTTAAGCTAGTACCTCACAATTTAATAAAAGATTTTTATTACATTATTGTTTAATGCAAATTATGTATATACATACATACATACATACATATATATATATATATATATATATATATATATATACTTTAAATAAAAGAGTCCGTAATGCTTTCACATAATACGCTTTCAACAGAGGAAATCTTCCAAAGTTGGCAGTAATTGAGAAGTTGGTTTTAGGGGTGAACCGTATGATATTTCAATAGATACCTGGCCATTCTCGTAATTTTAGGAACATGCAAGCCAATGGTCTGGCCAAAAGGGGCTTGAAGCGTCTTCAAACGAGGTTTATGGCACTTTCATTCTATTCTATGAGGATAATTATATGCCAGTTACTAGTTAAAAGTTATGAATTACTAATTTCAGTTAAGATAAAGTTAAATCGTTTGAGAAATGAAGATCTCGTGGCAGTTCACGGTGGCAAGCTTTCGCTCCTTTCCGTCTCCTGATGGGATATGACAGCCTGGCAGATCATCTGAATCATATTGGATTCTTTATGAACAACGATTCGGTAGGTTCAATGAATAGACCACCTCCGTCATTGTGCATTACTTCCAAGGCGACTCAATAACTGTGCTTTACTGGCGTGCTTGAAAACTTTTGAAGCATCACTTCTTTTATTTGTTTAAGTTTTTATATCTGTGTTTGCCTTGACATTGGAAATAAAATGTAAAGAAAACTTTCATATTATTGATTTCATATTATTGAAAGTGTATTTAGAATCTCTCCCCTTAAGCATATTTATTATTAAAACAAAATGTTTAATGTAAATAGATGATTTGCTGTCTTAAATTTTAAAAAACGTCTAGTTATAATCTAATAACCTTACATTTTCTTAATGGAAAACATTTGTAATCTATTTTTAGACATTTAAAAAAAATATGTTTAAATATTTCCCTTGAGATTTATATTTGTTAGTTGGATAATTAGATTTCAAAAACTCTTAGATTAAGATACATTAATCAAGAGAACTATTTCAATTATCTGCTCTAAAAATTAAGTCTCAACAGAGACGTTTATCATGGGGCAAGTTGGGGTCTCCCCCATTCCACTCAAAAGTAATATCAAATTTCATTGTTTAATTTCATGGTGAAAAGTATATTTATATGGAACACAGGATTTTAAATACTAATTTTTTTTAAAAATAATGCAAAAACTTTCAGTATATATATATATATATATATATATATATAGTGTTCCTTATGAGGGGGTAACAATCCCCTCCATCGATTCGCCACTGCGACTCCTAAATGCTCCCGTCGACACACCACTATGTATTTCCGTACCTAATTTTAATCGTATGGAGTTTACTACAATACGTCTCATATCTGGAATATTTATTTTAACTGCATAGAATGAAGTCGATTTTAAAATCAATAAAAAAAAAGGAAGGCTTCTCTGGAGTTACTTCTTAGTGCATTGTTAATAAACAATCAATAATGAAAAAGTAACTGATTTTTTGAGCTTAACTTTTATTTTTTACACTGCCAATGTGACATAAATGTAAAAAGAAAATGCTTGATTTTTTTGAAGAAAGCAATACGAATATTTCGTCTTTACCTTCTTTTTTACATTTCATTTTAACATTTAATACAAGATGAGTTTTTTCCTTTTTTTTCAGGCGAAATTTGAAAAGAAATTGTTGTAAAGAATGCACACCTATAAATACTACCTTATATTTAAAATCTCGCACCCCTAGTAGCTCAAACACTGAGACAATAATAGAGGCAGAAGTCTGCAGCAATGGATTAACCTTTTGAAGACGGCGGGTTTTGTGAGGAAAAGGCCCTTAAAGACGGCGCCTTAGGTGATGTTTACTTCCCCCTTTTTTATCGCTCATGGATGGCACCATACATAGGCATACAAAAGAAGCAAGATAATTGCTGCTGTCCACAGTCAATGGGGATGTTCGCGGCTTAGAAAGTCCCTAAATACAAAGAGTCTCCCTTTCTTAGGGAAACATATTTTCTTGGAGATCTCAATTACGATTTCAGTACAAGAAAATTTGAGAAATTTATTTATTTTATTTTTTTAAAAAAGAAATTATTTCCTAACAATTTAAGCTGCTTTTCACCTAGATTTCCTTTTTCAATATTATTAAGAGCATTGAGAGAAATAGCACAAAACAATGATGATAATATAAAACATTGCAAAAAAAAAATGAAACGCTTATTTCATTGTAGACAAAGGTACACACAATAAACTAACCAAATTTAATTGATATTATTCAAGTAAAATTTATTTATATTTTGATTTTCAGTAAATTTTTTTAAAATAGATATAAAATATTTTAAATTTATTTTTAATTCTTTTAAATGCAGGAATTTGATACACACCTGGTGTTAAAACTTAAAATAATCAAATTAGAAATAAGAAGAAAATAATATGATACTTCATAAATTGCACGTAATTATAATCTGTAATACAAAATAAAATAAAAAGCAAAATTGCTGATCCTGTCTCTTGATGTTATAATGTAAAATTCAGACTTTCTCAAATCGATAATGAAGTAAGTTTAAAAGCTCTTATAAGTATTCACAGCATTTGTATAACAATAGACATATCATCATAAATAAACTATGCTCTTTTGGAAACTTCATTATTACTTAATTTATAATTGTTTTTCTCTTTTAGAACATGCCAGAGAAATCTTAAAAATTTAAACACTCTTAAGAATTTTCTTATATATCTTCCATGAAGGAATGATACATTTGATGTATAATTGTCATTTTTTATTGTTCCATAATCCATTATACTGTGATACATTAATATTTATAATATTGAATGAATCCTAAGATTAAGTCTAAATTTTATTAACAAGCATTTTTCAAAAATGAAAACTTTATTTTTCTTTGATTTAATTCTTCCTATATATGCTGAAAATTATGATAAAATATTCACTATGGCAAATAAATGAGATGAATAAAAAGCAAAACCATTAAAAAAAAGGTGTTTCGCATTATGCTCTAAAATGTGAGTATCCTAAGGCTATAAATCTTGGCCTTTGTTAAATAGTGCCACATTGTAGTTTCCACATGTTTTGATGGTTAGGTCAAACAAAAGGTGACGATTAGGTGTTCCAACATGTAGCAGAGCTGATACGCATTAAATCAAAATCCTTACGTTGCCGCGGTGTGGAAATTAGAAGGGGACGCTCTAGCTCGGCTATCGTTCTCGTTACTTGTTTAAATTACGAGGACAATCTTATTACTTTGTCCCTTATGTTACTTGTAAATGAAATATTAATAATTTATCAGTTTACCTACGTGTTCCTAAAAATAAATTCTTTAAATGCACATAAGAAATTTAAAATTATTTTTTTTCCCAATAGTAATAAATGTTTCAATTAGTAAAAAAGAGGAAATGCTTTGAATTTTTAGAATACTTCTAGTAAAACGCAAACAATAAGCTGATATCGAAGACAAAATATTATGACTGCAAACATTTTTAAGTTGCCGAGGAGCTTCATGTATCTCGGTAATCTTGTTTATATAAAAGGAATATATGATTCTTATTTGTACTTAATTGTTTTGCAAGTAATGACAACATACTGGAGCTTCTTACCTTTTTTTCACTTTTCGTACAAAAAGTTATATTCTTAACCTTTAGATAATCCTTACTTTTTATTTAAAATTTCAAAAGAATTGCATAATATTGTTTTAATTCTAAGATAACTGCTCTGATTTTTGTGCGATAATAAACTGATTTTTGTGTGTGATTTTGTGCATATGATAGAGCCAAAGCCAATACATTCCTACGAAGACAACTCTTTCGATCAACATTCAAAATAATTACAAAAACCTTTCCTTCTCAACGCACAGACTCCTCAATCGGTTTAGAAAAAACTGACAACAATTTTTCTTTACTTTCTTCAAAACGAAGGAAAACTTTAGCTTCAAATATCGTTTTTTCCCTATCCCCCCCACTTCGTCTGGACAGTCCCCTAAGTGACTGGGTCCTTTTTACATTATCTCTCAAAATCTAACACAATATCAGTTCCCTGAACGGTTATTTTCAGTTTCCCGATAACGTTCGCAAAGTAGAAGGCCTTCTTTTAAGTTCGTCGGCATAGTTTCTATTTATCCTATGTCCGACAATGTAACAGAAAAGGAAATCACTTTCTAAAGCTTTATTACGGCAATAAGAGGAAGAACCACGGAAGAATAGTTTTCCGGCTACATGAAAGCAACCTTGAAGATTTACAAGAAGGCAGATGTGCATTTCTAAGTTTTATTACACCAAAAAGGCATATGATAATCAATAATGACCAAAACCTGAAAGAATCAACAATAATCAAGAGGGAGAAGCATTCTTTGTCGATATGAAAGCTTTTACAACTTGTTTTTCATGCTCATTTACAAGAGCTATTTGATTCTCTATTCAGAGTTTCAAACGTTCGGGTGCCTTAGAACGCACCCGAACATTCCTTTCTTTGTACTATCGTACATAAAAAGTGTGACTCATGAATAAATAGGCGAGGAAAAAAAAAGAAAACGAACAATTTCTTTTTATTTCAATGTAACTATCTGTTAGATTCTGATTACATTTATTTTTCAAATATATTTTAGAGTATTTTGCAAATTTTATCGTAATTATTATTATTAAAGAAACTTATTATATTTTTTTTTTAAAAAAAAAACTTCTTTCAAGTTTCGAAAAATCAGGAAATCCAACACTGTAGAACTTTTAAAGTATAATATATAACAAAAGCAAAAATTTTATTCTTGATTCTAAGGTTTTTGTATAAATCGGGGAATTTTTCTTATGCTAAAGAATTCGTAATATTCGTCTCCTACAAATTTGAAAGAAAAAATATCGGAATTAATAGTTTTTGTTTCGAAGACTCAACTTTTATACATCAATTGTCATAATAAAAAAATGTCGGAAATAGTTTCTTGCTTTTATAAATTCGAAAGATTACAATGTACAGTTTTAAGAATCTATAACAAATATTTTTGTAATTTTTTTTTGTTGCAAATATTTTTTTCTTTTTTTGTTGTTTATACACGATTAAAAAAAAGTGTTGTTTTTTTTTTTTGATGTTTCGATATAAAATTCTTAAAAACTGTTTTTCAATAAGCATAACTTAAGATAACAATAAAAATATGCTTCTGTACAGCAATACATTGTGTAATTATGCACAAATTTTCATCAAAAACAGAATGCAAAAATTGCTTCAAATTCTCCACAAATATATTTTAAGTAGTTTTACAGGTATAAAAGTTAATAAAAATGTAGAACTGAGGTATTTTTAAATCTGCAAAATGCATAGCAATACGTGTATTAGTAAAAAAACATTCATTATGAAAATATGTAATTATATTCTTTAGAATGAAAAAAATAAAATAAAAATCATAAAAAAAAATCACCACTTAAAGTTATAACACTTTTTTGAATAAACTTTGGAAATAAAATTTTTGTGTAACATATATTTCTTAGTAATATTTATATATATTATTATTTGAATAATAAAGTAAAGTGGAACCTTTTAATAATAAAGTGGAACTAGAAATTAAAAATTTATTTCCAAATATTTAAATATTGTTTAAGTTCCACATATTAATCCAATAATTTCATTACAGCGGCTCCTTTTATCACATTATTTCCTGTAAAAGGTAAAATTGTCGCTTTATGGGTTATTTGTGGGTCGTTCCAGATTTTTTTTATTTTGTTCTTCGGAGACAACCTCATCTTCAATCTCTCGACTCAAATTTAAAGATTGATCTAAATCATCTTCCTCATTTTCTAACTCACAATCAGAATCATCAAAAATTTCGTCTCTAAATCAGCTAAAATATTCTGAATCTCTTCCGTGGTAAGTTCTCTTTTACGTTTAGGCATTTTTTTTAAAAAAAATCAAATTAATTTAAAATGAAATGATTAAGTAATCGAGATGACAAAATCACTTACAAAAATAACTATGCACTCACCGCTAGTGAGAATTTGAGTATGAAGGAAAAAAGAGGGATTTTTAGGTAAGGGTGAAAGAGGAAACTCCACCCCCCCCCC
>BMAW01066973.1:16701-58198 GCA_019974015.1 Nephila pilipes | reverse complement strand
TGTGTATTCATATGAATATTCATATAAGGAAGCATTTTTCTACC
Source organism: Nephila pilipes (assembly GCA_019974015.1). Lineage (NCBI taxonomy): Eukaryota > Metazoa > Arthropoda > Arachnida > Araneae > Nephilidae > Nephila > Nephila pilipes. The sequence goes on along the minus strand of BMAW01066973.1, from coordinate 58,154 downwards.
GGGGTTTTAAAATAATTACTTTCAAGGCTTACACACGCAAACACAAAAACAAATTTCTAATTTAAATACTGTGCTCAAATTTCAATATAATTTCCATAGTTATGTTTCCTTGATTATAACTAACTGAATCTTAAAATACTAATGAAAACCGAATGTATCAATGTTTGGTTTTGCTAGAGGAAACTATTAAAATTTTTATACGTTTTAATGTTCTGATGGTAGACATTTTTGAGCACTAAAATTATATTTTGAACACTTAAAAATCCTTTGTTCTTACAAAAAAAAAAAAAAAAAATATTGTTTACTGCTGAACATATTAAACTGAAATCCAACCGACATACACAATTGTTGTTTTTGCTTCAGAATGTTCTAAGAGTTTATCATATACATTCCTATTCCACAGAAAATAATCTTTCTACCTCGGCAACTGATGAATATTTCTGTTTTCCTGTTTATCGTATTCCAAATAAGGAAGAACAATTAGCAGACATATAAAACTATTCGTAGTGGAAAAAATTTTATAGTTTCCAACATAAAAATCATTTTTCACATTAATCTTCTAAATACCCCTTTTAGCTTCCGACATAATTTAGAGAATGATTTTTTGCATTTGTTTATGCGTTTGACCGAAAGTTTAGTATTCTTACAGGTTCGAAATGATGGTTGCCATTTTTAGAATAAATTTTTATTTTTTGTAAGAGGACGGAAGCAGCTAAGAAACATAAATGGTTCACATTACTTCAGGAAAAACGATAAAGAAAATTTAATAGTTTAGCTGCAAGACCAGAGATTTATTGAAGTTTGGATGTATTTTTCTCTTTTAGAGAATTTAATTAATAAACTACATATTAATGGCTTCTAAGTACTTCCGTAAGAAAGTTTAATAAATGTAAAAAGTAATAGAGTTCTTTGAAAGCGACATGACATTAAACTGCTTTCGAATATTTGAAGTTCGTTGTTTACAGGAAATCTATTATAAAATATGTTTTTTAAAACGTTTTTCTGAATTTCACTTGGTGTGTGTGTGTGTGAGAGAGAGAGTGTGTGTGTGTGTGTCATCAAATTTTCGATCGTTAATTTAACCAACTTCCCATCAAGCTAGAGGTTTGAAATTTTGGGAATCTTTCGTACTCGCCTAACAATGCAATATTTAGACATTTGCGACAAGTTTTAACTAATATTTCAATAATTTTAATAAATCAAAATATTCTTTCCTCTCGGCGCTTTTATGATTGAGGAAAAAATTTCTTTCCCCCCTCTGGGAACACCGGGCACTCCCCACGCCACATGGGTTATCGTAAAACTAACAAAGGGGAGATAATAAGGTTTGTTGACTTTTAGTCCGTAATCATTCGCAAGAAAGAAAGTTTCCAATATTTGGCACCATGTCTTATCACAATAAATTTTTTCTGAATTGTGGTTCCCCCTTTTTTTTTTTAATAGAATGACTTACAAACTTTCAAATGCATGTTTTGATTTTATGAGTATTATGAATTTTTTAATACTCTCACAAATGTCTCTTTTCAAGTAAATTTTAAAGTTAAAAATAACTAACAGTTTTTACTAACATTTCAATAATTTTCTCTAATAAACTTTGCCACCATATAAAAACGTTGCTTTTTATATTGAATCATTCTAGGATTAGAAACCTCTGAACTGGATTTTTGAATTAGAATTTCGATGCAGTTTTTAATAGGAAATTTCTCAAAAATATTCTGATACCTTCCTGTTTAATTCCAGGATTGTTTAACAGTTTTGATAGCGATTGTAGACAATTTATAACATAAACGAAAAGCTGCAATCTCATTCACTTGACACAAAGGTTTTTGTAGAAGAATCAGAAGTGTTTCAAAATATATCTTTGAATCTCTTAATAATATAAAATACTCATTTAATAGTAAAATATTTTATATTTTTATAATCATATTTCTAGTAACCTTCTTTTAATTCCAAAACGTATTATTCGAATATTTCCTTAGATTTAACAATTTTATTACAACTAAAGTGCAAGTTTTTATTGCATCGTTAACGTTTCAATAGCTTTAGGTTTCTGCAAACTCATTGGTCAGATGTAGGGATAAAAATTTATTTGACATTTATTTTCTGTCAAGATTATAAATATTAGAATAATGAGCTACAAAGTAGCGAAGTCATAACAAACAATCATTATTTTATTCCCTTGCCTGCTCCCATGACAGAAACACCTGCCTATGTTTTTGCTTCTCTGGCAAACATTATTCAATGTTTTTAACAACTGGTAAGAAAATGAAAGAAGTTCCTACGTAATTTAACAAACACTTTCATTGTCGCGAGTGTTTTTCACTCACTTGTAGGTTTCACTAGTGTGATGGAAAGTATTTTTTCATTCGTTCATTAAATTAGCTTTATGCTTAACTATGATATTAATATTCAGCGGAAATTATTGAAACACTGTTAAAACAAAAACATACTTTTCAAAGTTTTTAGTAATTGGAAATACAGAAATATTTCTAATTACAAGTAAAGTAATGCATTGGTTCTTAAAATGTTTACAAAAAAAGAAAAGTTTATAAAATTTATTGTTGATGTTTTTCTCACGTGTTCAATTTACAGGTTTTCTGTCTTTTTATAATATGTTTCTTCAAATATGAAACAGAAACAAAACTGCAACATTATAGCTATGAAACATATTGATTCATTACATATATATTTAGGAAACTCAGTGAAAATAACTTACGAATATGAAATGTTGATTAATTATGCAGTTTATTACTTAGAAAATTAATCAGTTTATTACTTAGAAAAGCAAAAATTGGGAGTGCAATTACAGTTTACTTACTACACCATATACGTTATTCTGATAATTATTTATTATTAATAGAATGTTATATTATTAGGTTAATGTTTTGTATGCTTGTTTTCAAATATAAAAATGATTGAAGAATAACAATGAATGGGAGTAGGAATCCATTTTCGAGTTAGGAAGCTTTATTTAAATGTTTGAAAGATTTAGGACTCAATGTGTGCTAAATGCATGGATACGTCATCGTTTCACAAACTTAAATTTCGTCCTCAAGCAAATTTTTAAAGGGATAGACACACCACCTAGATATCAGAGATGGTAAATAATAAGGATGAAATGGATTTTTAACTCGGATTCAAGCTGTAAGATTTTACTTTGGTTGCCAAAATTTGTTGGATAATCATGACAGTTTTTATCTGTAAAGGACTTTTTACATTGTACATATTTCGTATGTAACATCGGAATGCAATACTGCATAATCAATAACCATGAAAGTACTCTGCAAAAAAAAATAAAATTTCTCTGATGACTTCATGACACCGAGTTATGCGTCTAACTTGAGCATTGCAACATTGACCTTTGGCACTTAACCGGAAATGAAGCCGGCGGAATTGTGTTCTTAACTGTATCTAACAGATAGAAAGACGCATAAGGGGCGCAATAACTTTATTTACGGATCCCTCCTATGGTCATCTGTATAGGTTTGGGAGAGGGAAGAGAAATGATATGGAGACGAGTTTAACATGTTTACTATGTCAGACGCGATGGCGCGTCGAAACTTGGCAATGTGTACTGGAAATATATACTTCGTTGTATACCGGCAACGCTCTGGGACGTCGGTCGACTATCATATGTTATTAAAACGTTTTTCTGAATTTAACATGGTGTGTGTGTGTGAGTGTGTCATCAAATTTTCGATCATTAATTTAACCAACTTCCCATCAAGCTAGAGCTATGAAATTTTGGGAATCGTTCGTACTCGTACTAGTTTCACACGCCACATTCCTTCCAAAAACCGATGAAAAACATGTTTCAGAATGCTCTCATAGGAACCTTAACGGCGAGATTCTGCTGCCTAAAATCAACATTTTCAACATTTTGACTCGAATATGGATAACCTGATTTCTCATTGTCTTCTGTCGAGTCTCTTACAGATTTCAATCTAGAAAACTTCTCAAGTACTGGAGAATGCGCGACTCATAGCATCGTAAATATACTTTAAATTAAACATTTCGAACGTTTCTGCAACTTATTACCCCAATTTAAAGAGAATTGAGTTTTTATTGTTGTATTTTTTCCCTATGACAACGACGCACACACATGATTTATGAAAAGGTGTGGTGTCAATTCGGAGCTTGAATGAAATAAATGCAAGCAGTTAAAATTTGTAGCTCAAGTGGTCCTCCAGTCAATTTAATCGAGTACCGCAATGTGAACATTATTACAAGCGACTGTCCTGGAACTTTTTGAGTTTACTGTCTGTATCGAATGGTTAGTATTTTCAGTTGCTATTTTTTAGAATTTGTTAGTAGAATATCTGTGCTGTAGTATTTAATTGAATGATTTGTGAATTGATATTTAATTTCGCTTGCTCTGCTATAATTTTGCGTATTGACATAAAGATAAAAGAATGTTTGAGGTATTTGAGTATGGAAAATTATCTCTCTGAAACCTTAGATATATTTTACAAATTTGAATCAACTAAGTAATTGCCATGCTAAAACTCTAATATGTTAGTTTCCTATTCACTAAGCTAAGATTACTCAGTGTTGATTAATTATTAGTTGAAAGGGGTTATCTCTTTACGAGTGACGTATACGTATAGAAAAACTAAGTCTTGTTTTTTCAACATTTTTTTCATGAAACATTTAACGCTTATCAATGTGATGTTTAAGAAAAAGAGGAAAAAATCAATTGTTTTTATGTTAACTATTGCTCAGCGTAATTGTTTTTCCTTTAATACGACTTCTTGAGCATGTATTTCAACTATGATACGGTAAAGGAAATAAAATATTTCTGCAATTACTAGGAATAATTTATTTTACTACAAGCAGAAAAAAACTATTTTTAGATGAAATTCAATCAATGATCTATTTTTTTGTTGATGATTTAAGAAATACAATGTTTGCCAATTTTACAAATAACACTTTTTTCAATTGAATATGACATTCAAATAAAATTCAACATAGAGATTGTTCATGTACTTTCGGAAACAAAAGTAAAAACAAATATCTTTAAGCAATATAGATTTTTTTTCATTTATTTCGCTTATATAAATGTGAATGTCTTTCATATAACAAAAATGAATCAATAGTTAGAAATCGATTTACTCGTTTGATTTCAATCTACAAAACTATTTCTTTTTGATTTTCTAGATTCTAAATTTTGGGTTTTATATCAAATTATCATGATCCACTCTTTAAGAGCTCGATGAAGTACTTTCCCTGTGCCATCTTGATTCTTGATATCTCTTTATACAATGATTGAAATAAAGGAAGATAAATCTTTTAAACGTAACACAAAGAAAATGACCGTTTTTTATTTTCATGAAAGCAATTTGGAAACTTTTATCTGGGGAAATCATATTGCTTTGAGATTTATTATTAGCTAAGAACTCGGATACTTCTTTAATATTAGACATTTATTCTGCCTAATTATGGCAGTATCTGAGTAACTTTTTACTTTTCATTTGATAGTAGAAAATTATTTATTATATCAACAAACACGTGCAGTGCACTTGGGATGTATTTCTTCAATTATTTAATTCAACGGCCATCTTAAGGACTGATTAAATAATTAATACACTTAAAACTCCAATTGAAGATACACAAGATCAGGAAAAAATAATTTATTATCTTTCAAAGCATACGCAAGACTGTTTTCTGTCGAATTCCTCTTAACTCAGTTAATCTTAGTTTAAGTTCAAATAATGAAGTCTTAGCTTACCAAATTACTCATCCCAACAGCTTCTCGATTTAAGCATATTCGACTCCTATTCTTCTGATCATGGATCATTTCCAATATAAACGATTAATTATGATGATTCAATCCAATTTACAAATATCTATCAGCTTGTCGTTATCTTCTGTCTCCCTTCTCTTTTCTCTCAATTCTATTTCGCTATTATCTCCATCTCTAATTCAGTTCACTGTACTTTATCTAATTTACCTGATCACGTTTCATTTTATTTGCAAGGAATTGAAATTATTTGCAATTCCAATTACAAAAAAGTATCCGTGGATGATGAGCAGAAAATCATGAATAGTTTTTAAACGTTGCAAATATATTATTAATAGAATATCAGTATTTAAAATTACAGCATATTGTAACATTTTTGTGATGAATAATTGCATGAATATTTATTAGTCTCGAGATAGTCATTGATTGTCCAATTATGAATGTGGTATAATGACTTAAAAACCTAGTTTCGAAATTATAAATCTCAGTATTAAAAGTTGGCTACCATCAGCTGGCAATAGCTTGCCATAAAATTTGTAGTTTGTAGTAGAAAAAAAAGGCTAATTTAAGGAATATGTGTCAATAAAAACTAGGGTGATAATCATGAAATCAGTGACAAAACATGTATACTGAACTTCTAAAATTTTTATTACTATTGTTACAGTTTTATGTTAGAAAAGTTGAAATAAATTTATGAGCCAAAAACTGAAAAGAAAATCATTATTTGAATTTTTTCCAATTTTGAGAGAGTGAGTTAAAAACGATAAAAATTTAAAAATAGATGTCTCATCGCATTATTTCTTTAAAAAAAAACATTTGGGAATAACTACATCTTATAAAATAATATTTATATCAACACATTACTTGAAACAATAGCCAGAAATTATTATGAAGAAAAACAATCTGAATGAGAATGTAGAGTTTTGGGCGAAAGGATTGTTTTATTGTGTGATTATAATTAAAGTTGCACTATCTAAAGGCTGTAAAGTGAAACACTGGACAGAATAACCTAATATTCCATCTGCGTATACTGGAACGATGGTAATTTGTAAGAAAATAAATATTTCATAATAGATGCGAAAGAAAATAAATAGTTCAAAAGTGGATACATAGAAGGCTCTCTACTAGTCGCAAGAGGCGAAAAACGATTGCAACAAAAGATAAACGAATTTTAAAATGCTAAATAAAAAAACGTGATCTGCGCATATTGCATACGTGATAAAAAGTCAGAGAACATGCAGTTCCTTTTACTTCGCGTCTGAGGTGCCATGACTCTATCATTGAGTGATCGGGATCTGCTTATGAAGGTTTTTTACAAGAACAGTGATTTCTCGAGAAATTACCGACATTAAAAGATTTTAAAAGCTTCTCCGTACTGATGACTGCATACGGTCTGAAGAAAATCATTGATAAATTCAAAGAGAAGGGTTTATTTAACATGAAATGTGGCGAGGGGAGGAAATCAGCTGCTTCCACGTCAGTGGAGGATGCGGCTACAGCGTTGGAGGAAGCGTCAAACAGTACTTTCGGAGCATGCAGTTTATTGGGAATTGCCCAAACTTTAAAAAGGCCCGTCAGGAAGGTTCATCAAATCTTACGAAACATCATGCAATACTATCCTTTCAAAATTACTCATATTCAGAAGTTGGATCCTTCTTACCTGCCGAAACAAGAAGCTTTCGCTGTGCAGTCCTTGATGAAATGGACATGGATCATTTTGTGGGCAGACGAAGCGTATTTCAATCTCCAAGGTTCATTCAATACTCAAAATTGTAGATTATGGGCAAGAGAGAAACCATTCCAATGCAACCATTGCTTCTTAGTTCTCAGAAGATGCTTTTGTGGTGAGAGCATTCGGTAGAATTTATCTTTGGCCTTTTTGTTTTCTAGGATATTGGTCCTTTGGGTCTAGTCACCCGTAGTCAACGGGAAACTTTATGAATGTCTTGCACAACCAGCTCATTCCAGCACTGCAACAGCTGGAATGTGTGAATAGAACAACTTGTATACAAGATGGTGCTCCTCTGCTTATTTCAAATCCAGTGAGGAAGCTGTTCAATATACAATTTGGAAATGAGGGAATTGTCAGTCGCCATTTGCCCAACAGCCTGGCTGCCACGATCTCATGACTTGAGCCCTTGCAACTTCTGTCTATGGGGTTACCTAAAACACGCTATGTACAGGGTCTACTGTCGTAAACTTAGCTGAATTGAAAGCACGAATTAACGCAACAAATTCACAGCATCACAACTGACACAATACGATCTGTTGCCGAACAAGCTGTTTTGCACTTTCAAATAGCGGTAGGAATCAGAGGACAGTAAAGTGAACATTTATTAAGAAATTTGGAACAGCTTATTCATGACTTCAGTTTTCTTATGGTTTCATCACATTTTGCTTTTTCTACTGTTTTAAGCATAGGGACAATTAAAAACCAATATTTTCTTATCCACTATGATACCGCTTTGTTGTGGTGGATGGGTATTGAATAAAGAGTGCCACAACAACATGTCCCTTCCTTTAATTAGCCTCTTTTGACTAGTACTGAGCCCTCTATCAATTTGCACTAATTTTGTTTTGCAGATCAAATTGTCATTATTTCAAATACACTGTGACGAAATATTAGGTCATTCTGACTAGTGGTTCTTTCTTGCATCATTTTGAAAGTGCAACTTTAATTATAATATTACCCTGTTAAAAAAAAGTTTTAATTTTAAAACCTTTTTTTTTCAGTAATACTATGAAAGATTATTTTTAAGGACTTTGAAGAAAACAGTTTACGTTATAGATGAGTAACTGAACATCATTTTTATACATGCATTGTAAAATAAGCAATTTATTTTAAGATATGAGGATTTCTGAGCATTTTAGAGAAATCATTAAATTTAAGTAAGTAATTAACTAAGAACTAAGTGATTAGCAAATGAAATTTTCTAAATATGTTCAAAAGTTTTTTAATAAGTTTTTATTATGTAAAGTACACGTTTTACATTTTATATTACATTAAAATATTTTTATGAAGTTGAATTTCAAATTCATTCCAATAAAAAATCTGAGACATATTTCGATGTAATGTGATCTAAGATCGTAACAATAATTAAGGTTTTTAACTGGAAGCTTCAACGTTATCTGGATGCAAATCTGCAATTTCTTCATACACACTTTTTTCCGTTGCTAATGAACAGAGAAGATTATGACTTAACACTGCGAATAAAACTATCCCGCCTACTAATTAACATAATGTTTAGTCTCCTCTAATCTTAACTTGTTTGATAAAGATACTTTTAGAATAAAATTGTTTTTTCGTCGAAAATTCTATAGATTAGAAACTAATTTATGCAGCTTGCATAGAGCAGACTTTGTACTCAAATTTATTATTACAGAGTTCAACTTCACATAATAGGAAAACAAGTTGATTTTTTTATTACCTAATCGCAGTTCTTTTTCTCAATTTTGTTTAACCATCACTTGCTATTGTGTGCTTTTTCCTGTCTTTTTTAGTTTCTTTTTATGATTTATGGGTCTCCATATAACCCTAGTAATTTTTTAAAATATAATTAATGCTTTCAGTTAATTAAAACTTTAAATATAATCTATTACTCCATGTTAAAATGAATATCAAATCTTATATATGTAATATACTTCTAAGCAGTGTATAAAACATAATAAAGAAAACAAAAGGAACTTTTTGTTGTTGCTTCTGTCATGTTCATGAGTAATGCAAGAAATACCTCATAAAGTTCCAAAACCTAAATGGCGGCAGCTATCAGATTAGGTTGCCTGGGGCTGCGGAGAAATTCCTGTGGGTATAAATAAATACGGGAGGAAATGTCAAGTTTTAAAAGCTATGTCAGGTTAAATTGTTGGATAGTTACAAATATGATACGGTGTCAATTAAATATCTAATCTATCTATATTAATTTCTACTTTTGACATAATTACTTGTGATGTCAAGATGAAATTCCTTGTCCTTATAGTGATTTGTTTTGAATATTTCTATCGTGGATGTTATTAGTCTGAAGCATTTAAGGTCTGTACATAAGGTTTTATGCAGTAGTTGGCTGAAACTTCTGCGTTTAGCCACAATGTTTGCATCAGCCAGTATGATGATAGAGGAAGTTTAGCTCATATATCGTGCTTTCTTGGATGTGAAATCTGCACATTCATTGCATTTTATGTTCACATATGCAGGAATGTATCTAATGAAGTCACATGACTTTCTTTTATTGTCTATTTGGTATATCCCAAATAATTAAGTGATGTTAGTTACATCATTTTTAATATCCTCTAGAATTGAATTACAATTAGAGAAAATTGCTAATCTACCTGATTATTCCATGAGCTAGTTCATTATGTAAAGTGAAGGAACTTCCTTGATAGCAGCTACTTCATATGCTTTCTTTATAACCTAAGATGTAAATTTGTAAAGACAAATCACAATTTATGGACATCGTAATCAATATATTACCTCATTACAATTTTAAAATGTAGAGTTTACAAATATAATGTGAAGACGTTAACAAATTCCTTAAATCAGTGATGATATATTATGTAACCCCATACTAATTAGGTTTACTGAGTAATTCTAAACCTTATTAATTGTATTCAATAATTTATTCTTATTACAGTCGATTACAATACAACTACATATATACTAAGCTTAAATGAGAATATCTTTTTTACACAAAAACAATTTGAAAATAAGTCATGGTGTGAATTTAAATCATTATGCTGCATTTAAATTTTTAGTGTGGGAAAAATTTACGTAAAGAATGAAATTTATTATTTGAGTACATTATATTAAAATTAATTTTCTTGTGATTAAAACTTATTTTGTATGATACATTTGTATCAAACATTAATCTCAAATTTTGAAAAAAAAAATCTCTTTTCATTCAAATAATGCATTTTTCACTCTGTATATATCAGTTTGGGAATTTTCACTTTTATTTTCACATTGTAATGAAAAAACTTTTTTTTTTTTCAGTTTGTACTTGCCAGATGTTTCAACACAAATTTTAAATTAACATAAAATTTATTTTGCATTCATTACTTTGAAATGTAACAATGTATTCTGTGAAAAATAAATAAATTATGTCGCATGTAATTAAATTAAATATATTTCGCTTTTTGAAACTTTGAATTTCTTGAAGTACTTTAAAAAACAGTTTTTACAAGAAAATTCATAATTTTAAAATTTCCTTTAATCAATCCAGATGGAAATAGATATCAAAATTTAATTCATTAATTTCCATTAGCATAAAGAATAAGATTCCATTTATAAGAAGTCAGTTCGAAAGAGTATATACTTGAGGTAACTAAGAAAAAAATTATGCCCTTCATTTATTTTGATATAATTAACAATATTTTTTAATTACATAGAAATATGCATTCTGCTAAATAATAAATAAATAAATAAAATAAAATCTTCAAATAGCAACAATGATTTTAATAGAAGTTATTCAAAATATTTTTATGTCAAAATATTCTTATAATTGTCATTTATTTTATTCTCATCACATTTGTTTAAATGTCATTTTTAATTTCTTTCATGTATATGTTTATTTCCACAGTTTATTTCCTATGTCACCCTTTTCGAATTTCCCTTTGTATTACCTATAATTACCATATAAAATGTTAGCTCCTTATTAATTGTATAAGTTTCTTCTTAAATTACTCTATTTCGTATATCCGGGGGGGGGATTAACACTTACAAGAAAGAATGTTAAATTACTTTGAATTTAAGCTGTGAATCTTGGCCTTATGATTAACGAAAAAAAATAATAAAATGACGCCGAATCAACAATACGGCTTCGTAAGTACACAAATGAATTTAGATAAATATTTACCTTCAGCTGCTACTCTAGGCTATCCATAACTATCCACAACAAAATCATGAGCAGATGGCTCTATCCAGTCCAACTTTGTGAATTCAACTACAGATAGCGCTACGTGAGTGTTATTATAATTGCTTATGTTTTGAATTTCGGTTTTTCTGCTCAGTTTTGGTTTTGAAGTTGTAGGTTAGATATGAGCACGTGTACCTCACTATTTAATTCATGAAGTTTCTTATTGACTGTTCTTAAATAAAACTGCTTTCACAGAGTGTTTTTTATGTACCTAATCCTGTCAAAAGTGGAGCTTGTTAATAATTTTTTCCACTGAAAAAAAATTCTACAGCATAGACGAGTTGTTTTATTGCATAGCTGGCATTTGGTGTGTGGATAACAACCCATGGTGACTAATTGTCTTAGTATTTTTTAGATATTTTATTTTCTTCTGGTTGAACGGACAGACGTGTTCATCTGAAAATAGAATAAGTGTTTGTTTTAGTTATTGCCTGCATATAAAAATTATAGGACTTATATAAGACAGTGGAATAAAAAAATATAATTTTTCTCAGTATTAAATGTGCTGCATAAGTTATATATTAATGGTGTTACACAATATTGCAAAATACTGAAAATTAGAATCTGAGTTTCTTCTACTGTACACAAGAGTTCAAAATGCAGTTATTATTTTTTAGTTCATAACTCGATTTCTCGTCGTACAAAATATTGGGGTTAATTAAATTTAATCTTCACAATATATTTACGAGAATTCAGTACCATAAAATCTCTCAGTCCATTTCATCTTACCTAGGTCCAAAATGCTTTATGAAATACAGTTTAAATGTCGAAGAGCGGTGTACCAACGTAAATTATCCATTTACATTTATATAATTAAACAAATAAAATAACAAATTTACGAAATAAGTTATCTATGATTCCAAAATCTTATGATTAGCTCCAGCTTCAATTTTGAGAACTTCTTGAAATTAAAATAACAATAAAGTTTCATTCAATAAGTTTTTTTTTTTTTTTTTGACATTTTTTTCCCGTTCATTTCTCATTCTATTTGAAATAGGAAAAAAAGATAGCCTCCAATTTAAAAATATTCCTATGTAAAAATTTAATGACTTCCATTATATTGAACTATCTTATCCTGAATAAAAAGAATATACCTTATTCTATAGTTATTTTCATGATAGATACCTTGGTTTTGTGCTTTTTAAGTATTCATCGAATAAATTAATTTGTTACGTTCGTAATTTGATCAGGTGTGTAGAATATTCTTTCTTAACAAAAAAGAAAAAGAAAGAAAGAAAGGAGGGGGGGGGGAAGAAAAAAGAATTATTTTACCTGACTAGATCTAAACGATGTGTATCACTAATATTCATATTTTGAATGATAAGCATTTACTACAATGCCCGATTCTCATGGCTATACGCTTATTACGCTCTAATCGTTTAGTGTGTTTTGTCATTTATTTGTTCAATATGGCTCCTGTAGTAAGCTTCGTCTAATTCCAGGCGAGAAAATAAAGTTTGAGGTTACGGAGGACTTTTGAAGAATAAGTATAAAACTTAACGCCCATTATTAAGTACAAAAATAAATGAAATTAGGCAAAATAAAATTGTTTGTTTCTATACGCTTAGCAGAAATGTAATCGAATTAGAATATATATAAAATATTCGCCTGAATGGTTTTTTCATAGAACCTTATAGGTATAAAACGTAATTTATATGTAACGTAAATATAATAATAATCTAATAACGAACAAAATTATCTCTAATTACAAAATTTAATGATCAGCTACACCTTCAATTTTAAAATTAAAATAATAGAAATGTCTTTTTTATTGAGTCAAATCATTTTAATTCATTATTTCTTGATGCGTTAGAAAAATATTCACATTAAATCGAAACGAATAAACGTATATGTATAAAAAAATTTAAAAATTCCCTTTTTTAAGCAATTTTATACAGAATAAGCAGACTAGTTATTACTTTAGTTTCTATCTATTAGAAAAAAAGAAGAAAATATTTATTCATTATCTTCATTTTTATATTATAAAAAGGAGTGAGTTTCAAATATCTAACATGATTAATTTATTTTGGAATTTTTTTATGGGATTTCTTGAATATCAAAGCACCTTTTTAAAGACCCATCAAATATCACTATTGTTTAACTGTTACCAATGAGTCAAAAACTATACACACATTGCCTTTAACGCATAAAAATATTAATACCGCTCTTAATGAATGTTGAAAGATTTTGAAACTTAATTTTTCTTATTAGGTACCATTATTCTGAAGCATTTCTTACGTTTTTCTTAATATTATAATTTATACTGCCTCATTTTTTTTTTATTTTAAATCACATTTGGCTGTAATCCAATATAGGTTTTCTTTCTTATTTTCAAAATAATTAATCTAAATGCTTGTGGCGACCTGAAAGACTGTAATTGATTTTCGAAATGAATGTAATAGTTAATTTTTTATTTTACTCTTTTCCCTTTTTCTCAAATTAAAAATTCCATAATACTAATAGCATTTGTAATTCGTGTAATTTTAGACTCTTGTCTTGTTTTTTTACTTCTCAAGCCATTTACCACTTCCATTACAAACCATTATTCGTGAATTTTTGTATCTCTGATTTGAATATCGATGTTAAGAAAAATAAATTAAACTGTTTTTTACCATTAATACAAAGAACATTATCAATTTAACACATAAAGTAAGAACTGACAGATAAGAACTATTATCGGGATAAATTAAAGATAAGAATTTGTATTTAACACTAAATTATTAATACTATAATTATGTTTTATTTCCGATTATGGAAAATATTTCCATTGATTCATAAAAATTCAAGAAATGGAAAAAGAAAAATTTAATCTTTCTTAACTAGGGAAATGGTTGATCTCAAAAACATTTAAAAAACTTTCATGTGAAAATGCTCCAAAAGATTTCCAAATTATAGTGAACAGACATAGATTTTTTGCATTTCTTTCACGTTTCTTATCTTTTATTCCTTTCCCATTTCAAAATGTTTAAAATAATTTTGATAACGTGTTCCATGCTTTTCAAATTTTATTTACTTCAAAGTATTCCACAAAATAAATAAAGATAATTTTGTTTCATTCTTTTCTTGGATTTGCATGCGATCTTTTTTTATTCATCGGAAGCTCAGTAATAGGAGAGAAGCAAGTCTTTCAGTAAATATGTTTTTAGGAAAAAAAATAATAAAAATTTATAAATATGTAAACCACATATCGCATTTGAAAAACAACGAAAATTATTTTTCCTGCATTACTTTTTGCTACTTTGTATGAAAAGTTTTGCTGGAACATCTTACAATGGCAACTTCAATAAAACATGAAAAAGAACGAACCTTCAAAAAATGGGAAATAATTTTTAAAATATAGAACAATAGAACTTTCGATTTTTATAGGGCTTTTGATTCCTCTTCTTCCAGAAAAATATTAACCGATTACTTCTTTAACTGACACTGTAGAGTGGATGTTCAAGACTGGAAAAAAAAAAAAAAATAGAAACCATTTATTCTGAAAATGGTAACTGCTTTCTCGTACAGTTAAAATGCGAAAGCAGAGTTTTAACTTCCAATCGACAGGGCACTAAATCCTCATCTAAAATGTTTTCGATCGCCCAAAAAGTTGCTTAGACGCTTAATTGAAAGAGAATGTAATGCCATTAAACTCTTATGCATTGGTATTTTATGTATTGCCTAGTTTGCTTCGCTGGAAATCTGAAACAAGAGGGAAAGTGAAGTGAAAAAAGAAAAAATAAAATAAGTGAAGCAAGAAAAAATAAAATATAGAACGAATTTACTGCAAAACAATTCATTGTGTGATCGGAGCATCAAAATATATATCTCACAGACAAAGAAAAAATGAAACATTCTATTTAAAAGAGATTAATACGAGTTTTACAATTATTTACTAGTTTATTTATTTATGTATGTATTATGATTATTAAAAATATACGATATTTCCTTCTATTTGCACTGTATAATATTTGAAATATTTAATAAATATATTTAAAAATAAATTTAACATCTCATTATCGACACAGATTGCTTAAATATTATACTAAATGAGCAGCAACTTAATACTAATCATGTGAAATGTCCCCACAACACAAAACAACACAAAAAAGTCTACAGTAGCTCTCTTCAACATCGATGACAGAGGTTAAAAATCTTTATAATAACTAAACCTAGAGAAAATTTCTTTTGATTCAGCTTTCTAAGGTGACAAATGAAATTTCTCCATAACAATCAAACAAGGGTTTGTATCTCTACTGTCACCAAGTTCAGCCGACCTCATTTTCTACGGGGTGAGAATCAGTCCCTCAAATAGTGGCGAAAATATAAAAAGGCGAAAGCCAATTAATAAACAAATCAGAGTAATGAGATGTAGTTAACGACATGCTGCTCACTTTTCGAAATTCTTCCTCATATCACGAAAGAGTTTGATAACCAGATTAAATCAAATATAGTCGTACCCATCAACTCGCGAGTCTACTTAGCTCAAAGATTTACTATGGCTCCCTATTTATGAAATTTTGTATGTTATTTTTTTCATATAATGTCAGGGCTTCCTATAAAGAGAAGATATGATTAATTTTTTTGTTTTGTTATAACATGCGATAAACATGCTATGGAGTTTGAATTAGCGATAGAAAACTGATATTTGAAATGAAAGTAATTACAGCAGGAGATAGAAATAAGTCAGATGGTATTTACGCACTTAAAAACAAGCAAAAAATTATAAAAAAAAAAAGTTGAATAACAATCTTTTATTTTATAAAACTGCAGCAAAAAAAAAAAAAAATAATCAATGTAAAGGGATGCAGTTCGGGAAACTTTAAGAGGCGTTCAAAAGTAGACAAGCAGAGTCCGAGTCAAAAGGGAGAAGGGGCAAGGGAATTTAACTCAGAATTACGCTTCGAACAAATACGGCAATGATTCAAAAGTTAGAAATATGAAAATGTGAGTGAGCAGGGAGAACTTTCTAAGCAATCTAAAACGCTTAAGAAAAAGATATTTAAAACGAGGCAATGGTTATAAAACTGGATCGCTCTCCAAATCCTTTAAAGAGGTGATAAAGTACAAGAGAACAAGGAACAAAGAAAACAAAATGGGGAAAATGACCAACTTCAAAATGCCTCAGTCAAGAGGTGGACGCAAGTCCTTTGATCATAAAGTATAGACGGGGACTTTCGTGATAGAAGATAGAAGATAAAAATTCTACCAAGCGAAGAAGATGCAAAGGATGTCTTTGAGACACATATTTTGAAGGTTTAGGGCTCAGAGATTGTTGACATCTAAATGCCTTTTATCTTTCTCTTTTGGATTTGAGTGTTTAGATTGAATATGAATCATCATTTCTCCGAAAGCAAAATGTGACAATTTTGAACTTTTTTTTTTTTTTTTTTTTTTTTTTTTTTAGTTTTTTTTACAAGTTTTCGTGGTCAATGAGGCTATCTGTAAGTTCAGTCCTTTTTTTGTTGATTAAATTTAAAGAATTATAGGTATTTTTTCCGTCCATATGTTATTTCCGTAATTATTAAAAATAATGTCGAGAGTAGAATGGAATCATAATGCTGGAAATTCCAAGCGATGTTGGAATTAATATTATCACTCAATTTGTAACAATACTGTACGTATAACTTGTGGTTTAGTAACCATGGACTATGACTACAGTGAATTAAGGGGAGGGGTGAGTGACTGTATACAGAACACGTCATTGCTTCGATCTTAGGTGAAATTAAATTCAAATGTAAAAATCTGGAAAAAATATAAATCTTGATTCCTTGTGACAATGGATAATGAATAATTAAGCGGAAGACAATAAATCCGCCGTTTTTGTTCAGTAATATTGCAAATTAATTAACTCTCTCTAAGAAAATCGTTTTTCTAAAATGAAATGACTTGTAACTGGCAATTGTTAAAGTTTTTTTTGTTATGTTCTATAATAGAATTCTTGCACTTTGTGATTTTCAATATATATATTTATAATGGTAAAAGAACTGATTGATTATTCTTTATTTGAAAGAAGTGTGAAAAGAACTGATCCCGGAATAAATTCAAAGAAACATTTTAAATTTTGGATCCTATTTATTTCTTGTTGGACATTGCATGATATTTGGTTAAATATCCAATTCCATTAACTTTCTTTAATGTAGGAACAACTTCCTTTTAAATAATATTAATTTATTACCTAATTTTTAATTTTTTTTTCACTACATTGATTTTAAATTATGTACCAGGAATTATTATTTAAATGCAAAAGAATATATATAGCTGCAACAGAGCTATGATGCTTCGATTTTTTAAGTCAATTTAGTGGAGATTTCCTCACAATTTATTTGAACTCGCTTAATTATAATTACTACGTAATATTTTTATATAATAAAGGATGATTACATAAGCATAAAAACAAAAAATATCCTCTAAAAAAATTTCAAGTTTCTTTTAATAAGAAAATATTTCCTTAAATCTTATACCTCTTAAAATAAAGCCAGATCATTCCTTTTCCTCACAATGCATTTCGCATTACTTTAGAAATCTGCAATTGATGTTAATATTTTTACTTTTTGAACGAAATTTCAAATCAATACATTTTTATGATGATTCAAACTAAAAGCTCTCTATTTTCTGATGGTTGATAACGATGAATTAGGCGCTGTGACAGCTGATCTGAAAATCGCTCTATCCTCCCGATCTGCTGTGGTACTAAGTCGACTCCTACCATCATGACGCGAAAATATGCCATTGTCCACTCATATGACGAGCGATTCTCCCATTTGTCCAACTTGCCCCTTTCAATCCAATGATACGACCTCTTTCAAACTCTAACAGTTGCTCGTAATGAGCTCGAATCCTACGTTGGGGCTTTTATTCAGTCATTGAAAGGTATCCTAAATCGCAATGCAACAAAAAATTTGACCATCAGATGGAGAATTGCTTCTTATATACGCCTATTGAGTGCGCAGTTCCGATGCGCTGTAGCTCCGGTTATTCATTCATTGGACAACAAATTTTAATCATTTGCATGTTCTGTCCAAATGTCTTTGCATTACGAAATTTTAATACAATCGGGCAACTCCTTCTTGGTGCGTCGTTTTTTCTTTTGTTATAGTGTATATATATGTATGTTCGTGTGTATGTGTATGTATATATATATATATATATATGTGTGTGTGTGTGTATATATATATATATATGTGTGTATGTATGTATATATATATATGTGTGTGTGTGTATGTGTGTAATATATATATATATATATATACTCTTCTTCGATTTAATTGATTTATAGTACTTTAGACTATGCATTTTTTTTGTAATTATTTTCATCTTTTTAACTTGAGGCTGTGGTAGCCTAGTGTCATAGTTAAGGATTAGCGGTCTTTGACGTGTCGTGGGTTCGAGACTTGATGCCACTAAAGACCTGCCGTGTATCCGCATCTGATGCATGTAAAATCTATTGAGACTTAAAGTTGTCCCACTGACATGATACTGAAGTTAGTAAAGGGAGGTGTCAGCTCAAGTGTCATCCTCGTCACTTGATTAAAGTTCAAAACTACGAGGCCCGGCACCAATAGCCTTCGTGTTGCTCCTATAGTACGACGGTAAAAAACCAATTATATTTTTTAATTTAAACAAAATGTTATATTTATATATATTTATCAAATTAAGAAGAATTTTTCTTATGTTAAGGTCCTTTGTTCATTTATGTAATAATGTGTGGCACATTTACATTTCTTAAAATTAAATTTATTTTGTGTTAAAATGAGAAATATGTTAGTTACTTCCGCATAGTTATTTTTAACGCAGGCGCGTAAAAAATAATAACACTATAAAAATGATTTCTTTCCAAACAATAGATTTTTCGATTCTTCTCAGAACCTACATATTTACAATTCAATTACATGCTTTCAAACCTCTCTTACAAAATATCTTGGATTTTTTTTTAATTAGAAAAACATTTTTTTTTTCTTTCTTCGTAAGAATTCTCCTACGCGTTATCCTTCAAAAATTCTAGTTCTGAAATTTCTTAATGATGGTAATGAAAGCTAATGATTGTATTTCAAGGGTTTGTTGAACATCGTGTTTTAAGGTATTTAAATTGCTGCTCTGCTCATTTAGTTTCAGAAATTAGAAAAAAAGATACAAGAATGTTTTGGAAAAAAAATTAAACATTACATCGTTTTAAAGATGGTATCATATTAAGAACCGACTTCATAATGTTTCAAGTCAAGTAAGTTCAAATGAAAATACGAAAATGCATTTTTGCAGATTCTAGAGAGCGATATCGTAGATAACAAAATAAATCACTAGAAATACAGATTTTAAGATCATATTGTTGTGAAAAAAATTTAAGCTATTGTTTTCTTAATTTATTGATGATGTATTTTAAGTCTAAATGTATAAGGATATGGGATTTTAAACAACAACAACAATATATATATATATATATATATATTTTTATAATTAATATATATATAAATATATATATATATGAAGTATTACATAGATTAGTTCAATTTTATGGAGCAGCTCTCAGTTTTACCAAATTTTTTGTGGAATATTTTAGATTAATTTATTTTGCTTATTGTACGGGGCAGGAGGCATTTGTAGTATTAAGAATAAGATCAATATCATGGTATCTCTTCAACACGAGGACCGCGGTTGCCTAGTGGTCAAGGTCGTGGACTAGCGGCCGGCGGTTTTCGTTCAGTCGCAGGTTCGATCCTTGGCCACCAAAGACCCGCCGTGTAGCCGGGGCTGATACACGTTAAATCTGTTCGGGGCCCAAAGTCCTCCCGTTGGCGTGGTGTGGATGTTAGGAGAGGGGGTGCCAGCTCAGGTGTCGTCCTCTTCACTTGACCGTGGTTCAAATTTACGAAGTCCGTCGCCAATAGCCCTCGTGTTGCTTCTAGTGAAACGTTAATATAAACTAAACTCTTCAACACGAAGAATCACAGGATCAGTATAATTCCGAATATAACAGGAATTATTATAATAAAAGACTTACTTAACTAGATTCAAAAAAATAAAATCATGGAAAATCAATATATCAGCAGAATTTAATAAGTATGTTTGTAATTTTAAGTTCATCTCAAATACACGTGAAACCAAATACTACACCTATCGTTTTAGCAAATAACATTTGAATTTATATTTTGATGCAGGAGAGTGGTACAAAAAAGACTTCTGATGGAAAACAGATGTCATAATTAAGTTAGTTTGTTGTTACCATCGGGTGCTGCCATCTGTTACGGAGACGAAATAAATTTGACATTGATTGATAAGTTAGGTTTGGTGTAGTAGTCCTTTTCTGCCAAATAAAAATTTGATTGCTGCCACGTCGAGTTGTCACCGTCAGTGAGACCTGAACTCAACATTATGCAGCAGAAATCAAGGAAAATTCAAAACGTTGGTTTGCTTCCTATGAATTCTTTCGAAAAAAAAGCGAATATGGTCTCATCGACCGGAGAAATGACGATGAATTTTTGTGGAGCGAAAGGCGTCATGATACCGAATACGTTTAGGACGTGATTGGGTGTATCCTAGACATTCACCGTTTCTCTAGTCTGTACGGCCACATTTAAATTTAGCTACCAGAAATTCCACGGGGGGTAAATGAGGGTGCAGAGTCCCAGTACACAGCGTTCTAATCATCTTTGGCGTATTGTCTTTCAAAAACTAATATTTATTGACCGATTCATATTCTATTTTTTCCCGTTATACAAAAACATTCACATCAACACGCTTAAGCGATTGTCAAGCAAAAAGTGCGCTTCAAAAATGGCTGAAAGTTTTGTGAGTGTATGTTAAAAGATGCATAACCCCATTCCCTAGCTTTTATAGACGAGTGCTCTCATCTTCATATGAAGTCGGAAACTTTTCAGAACACTTCGAATTGAACGTGCATTGCTACTGATAAGCAAATGTTTTCAACTGGTGACTAATTGAAGTCACCAAGATATCGATTAAGCGACATTATTTTCCTTCGCCTGATTAATCAAAAATCTGATATTTGACTTGCTAGGAACATAAAAGAGTGGTGGTGGATTATGAAGGAAAATTAACGAAATAGGGTTTAGAATTAAGTATCAAGTGATTCCGAAGACAACATAAATGAAAGGAAAACATGCGTTGCCACTCAAGATTCAAGAAAAATCAACTGGAAAGCTTTGGTAATAATGCATCCAAAAACAATTTTTGAATATCTTTCCTGAAGAAGACAAATTCAGGAGAAGAAGTAAAATCCCTGCATTATGGAAACGACAACTTGAGCAAGTGATTAGAAGGAACGAACATTTCTCTTTTAATCCACTGTAGCTCTCCAAAAAGAGTGTTACAATCACGTTTTCAAGTTATATTTGAAAAGGGCTATGCTTCTGGTAAAGGAATTGGTCAAATTTTTAAAAAAAATTTTCAATTATGAGTCAGTGATTATTGAGAAAAAGAACAAACTTATAAGAGTACTTCTAATCTTTCCCAATGTGTTTACTGTCGCATTTACTATCTCAAGAGTTAAGATAGGTCTAATGTTGCAGTAAGTCATTTAGTTTTCCTGAAAACTTTTGGAGTTTCGTTACTATGACTGGTTGGTACCTTAACTCATTATTGAGAGAATGTGAATTCGCTTCAGATGATCGAGAAAATCATGAACCAAATAACAAAATTAAAAATGAAGCTTTTCACTAAATTCAGAATGACATTTGTACTTTTTCATGTTAACACTAACATTATTCCTGTAAAACATGCTATTGTACCCAATGTCAGAATTGTAGATCACAAAAACGCGTTATCTATATATAGATTTATGCAGAGATAAGAATTAAAATCCAGTAAAGTTAAAAGTGTATAAATATATATTTTCGAAGGAATATAACTTTACCTTACATCATTCATTATCCAACACCTGTAAATCACGGGACAAAGTTCAAAGTACAAAAGTACAAGGAACATCAGGTGACGAAAAGCTTCAATTTGAGGTAGAAGAGGATATAACTTTCTGAAGACTAACGAGATTGCAAAAAATGGAAAACTGATTTACAGTTGGCTAAAGATGACCAGAAATTTGCGTGCTTTATTCGAATATCGAAAATTATTGCATATATATATATATATATATATATATATATATATATATATATATATATGATTTATATTCTATAGTAGTAAAGTAAATTGCCCCCATATGAATAGTTTAAATATCTCAAGTTCCAAAATAAATTTTCGTCGTGCAAAAATGGTGCAATCCCTACAATGACAGCAATTATGAACTTTGAATAATAGTATGTACTACATTCAAGACATAATCTTACCATACTTTTGCAACAACTCTGTATGTATTTTAAAATTCAGATTTACGGTTAAGAAAAATAATTACTCTTAATTATAAAAACTATTTCCCTTGTAGATTACACCATTTTGCTTCTGAGCATTTTGCTTCTGAGATAGTTAATCTTATTTAATAGATAAAATAGTTTCGAAATAGCTTAAAATCAATGATATCAAAAATCTCTGAAATGATTTCTGAAAATGTTCTCCTGAAATCAAAACGTGAGTGAGTTTACAGAGAAAACACAAAGAAAAAAAACAAAAGGAAATCTTAGTTTCAGTGAAATTTTGCCATCATGATATTGTACTTAAATATATCTCGTATATCACTTTAGTAAACCGATACATTTCAGGACATTCGTTCTATTTTTAAGAGCAGTACAATACGTTTTATATGATAACTAAAACATATAAAATTGGAGTGAATACAGGAAAATCATGAACTGCTTCAAGCATTTAGATCACGTCATCATTCCTCTAGTATATTCATCATTTAAATTTCTATGTTATATTGTTTACAATTATATATATATATATATACTTCTTCAAAACAAAGATGAAAATCTTGTACGTCGAATATGAAAGTCAATACATGTAAAGGGGGCGAAACTAGTCAAAAGAACAGGATTTATAAGCGCGCATGCCAAAATATGTATTTCGTTTGCTAGCACATTTCGTCGAATTTCTTGATGTTTTCTTGCAGCAATCTCTAAATTAAAATTCAAGCGTTAAAACTGAGTAACCAGCAACTTTTAGATGAAGGAATATTTTGGCGAATTGTGGGTAGGCTAGAAGCAATCCAGACTCAAATCCAGATTTGCAGAGAATTCGATTTAACGTCCATCGTCTCCCAAACTTTTGGAAACAGTTCCAGGATCTTGGATCCGTCGAGAGAAAGACTGGGAAAGATCGTCCAAGAGCAACAACGGCTAGAGAAGATCGCCATTTGTCCATTATAGCGAGGCATATCAGGGGTGCTAAAGCTTCAAAGGTCTCTCATTAGTTGTATTCGGCCACTGGATCCCGAGATTAAAGGGTGACTGCTTCAAGAAGAATTCATAAGAGAGGGCTGTTTGCAAGCACACCTGTTGTTTGCGTCCTGCTCAGTTCTGCGAATAGGAGTATACTCTTAAAATGATGCAGATATCATATAGATTGGAGCATGAATCAATGGGTGACCATTTCCTCAATTGCTGAATCCCGGTTCCGCTTAATCAGTCATTTTCGCCGTAATTTCATATGGAGAGAACCAGGGACCCGCTAACTGCCCTCCAATGTACAAGAAATTGACCGTTACCGCAATGGATGTTTGATAGTCCGGGCAGTCATCAATTTGGACGATCGCACACACCTCCATGTCTTTGAAAGGGGTACTTTTACTCTTGATAGGTAATTGGAAGATGTCTTGGACCCCTATAACCTCCTTTTCAGGGGTCTAATTGGTCCTGATTTCCTTTTAATGAATAACAACGCGAGATCACATAGAGCTCAGCAGGTTGACAATTTCTGAAAAGTGAGAATATTCACCGGATCCAGATCTCCAAACTTCAATCTTAGAAAGCTTGCCTGTAACGCTCTAGGGAGGGCAATTGCAATTCGCAAGCCCCTTATGAGAACCATCCAAGGCCTGAAAAATGCGTTGCTGAACGTGTCAGACCAATTGCCAAATGAATTCATAAACTCCCTTATTTCCAGTATAAAATCACGTTGCGAGGCCTATATATCTGTAAGAAGGGACCAAACCCCTCTATTAACCCATTTTTTTTGTTTCATTTTGTAAAACTGCTGTTTCATACCTTGAGACTCAGTTGAGGATTACGCAGGATCATGCATGAGTATTATGAATGTAGAATGATTATGTTTTGAGTTACATAAACCCTATTTAGGAACCAAATTTCATTAAAATATATCCAGTAGTTCGGAGATAATCGACCAAATCGGAAAATTCTCTTAATTTTGAACACCAGTGTAGTTTGCTGTGAACTTATGAAAGTCTGTATTAACACGGTAGAGTGTCATAAATGGGACATCCTACCGACATCCTTCAAGACACAATTTTTGGTCACCAATGTATATGTGTGTGTGTGTGTAGAAAGCTGCTTCATCTACTTCATTTTGATTTTTTTTCTGATGGTCACGTTGGCGCAATCGATGGAGAAGGACTGTATTCTATAAATATTTTATTAAAAATTTTAGAGCATCTTCTTAATACAGATAACACATTTTACATTGTGACTATGAACAGAAAGAAGTGCAGAATAGAGGCGTTTTACAGATGAGGCATAGAGAGAAAGAGAGAGGAAGAGAAGAAAAGATGGAAAAGATTTATTATTTTTATACGCCTGAAGTTCGGGGAGGTGAGTCCGCCTCACGGTTTTTTTTTTTTTTTTTTTAATGAGGCGACAGCTACAGGTAGGAAAATTAATTTGAGTGGATTATAAAAAGGATTATTAGGATAAGTAAAACAAAGTTAAAATGAAGAAAATAAGCACTTAGCTAAAATATTACACTTGTGCGTTTGTGTCATTCGAATACAAATAAACTCGACACCAAAATTGAATTTTATCTACATTTTTTCTTAAGCTTTAGATAAAAGTCATTCCCATGATTTTAAATTCGCGAATGAGCGAATTATGATAAAATTGATTCTCTAAGAATTTCGTTTCGGAAAAAACCTTTGTGTTTCGCCTTTCTTCACTTTCATTTATTCGCGATTGTGGTTTCTGGTTTCGTTGTGATAAGACAAGAGAAGATGTCCAAAAGTAACATGACGGGTATTGGGGCATTAAACTTTTATTGGTAGCCAAGAGCTTTGAAGAAAAATACTTTTTTGACTCCTTTTCCCCATCCTTATTTTAACCTTATTTTAAACCTTATTTAGGCTTGGAGGATGAAATATGTGTTTATTGTAAATTTGTTGTTGAGTTTTAATTTTGCATCCCTTAGCACTGTCATTTCAAATTCGAAAGTTTTGTTAAAATAACGGTCTGTGTTTTCATTTAAAAAAAAGAATAGCTACCTCCGATATAAGACATATCACTTTACAAAATAAAAGTTAATCGCTTATGAGATTTTATTTGCTTATTAATTTATTATAATATGAAGCTACTTCAAGAGATATGGTAAAGGGTTTAAAAACGGAAGTAACAAGAAAGTTATAAAAATAGAATTTGAAAAATACCCTTTAAAACCCAACACAACGCAGTAAATTTATATCATAGGATTAAAAGTTTATTTTGAAAAGGAAATTAAAATAAATTTTATTAAGTTATTCAAATGTTATAATTTACGTTATATAATATTCCTTGATACTCAACCATTAGAGTTCTTTGGAAGACACGTAACTTAATTAAGAAATTATCTAGAAATAGTTTTTTTTTAGTTAGTAAGAATTTAGTGCCAAATCAAGCATGTGTATTATACACGTGTAAGTATTATAGTCAAGAATTTACGGTACATTTGAGGAAAAGAAAATTTCATTTTCAAGAGAATTATTATTTTCATCATTCTTTTACAAAATCTTTCAATATTTTTATATTCTTACTCCTTCTAAAAATTTTAATATAATTGAATAATTTTTTTTCTTTAGTTTATTAAATGTATTCCTTATATTCATTGGCAATATAAATGTTATTCAGATTATTCCATTTTTTTCTATCAGTCCTACGAAAACCAGTAAGAAATTATATTTAATTTTGTGGAATGTTTTTAAAACAATTTTCTTATCTAAATTGTTTTGCATTAAATGGAATTATCAGACATCAATATATGAAACAACTAGAAACACTTCAGAACTTTATATTGATTACATAAAAAGCCCTAGTAATTTAAATATGTCACTATCACGAAAAATAAAATGCTGTGAAAGGGCAGTTTAAAATTGAAGGTGGATGAAATGATTTAGCACACTATTAAAGAAAATTTAAATAACTCGCTAAGTAATATAGTTAGAGCTAAGAAACTGTATACATATATTTAGAAGGGTCCCACATTTAAAACAAGGTGGTAAAAATGTTTTTGTTATTTTGGTCATTTTAAGATTACTATGTGTTACTCTTAAAAAACTGTACTTCATAATCGTTTTTATTTTATTTATTTATTTTTGTTATTTTATCCCAAAATAGTTAATTGCTAGTAGAGAATTGTAGTATAATTGCACAATTCCAAATTGTTCTCACATCTAGACATTAATCACTGCTTATTCAAAACAACCTTATTTCTTTACATATGTTAAATTCTTTGAAAGTTGTTGAAATGTAAAATCCAGCTACATAGTCCATATCTCGTACTTCTCTAGATTTTATTTTATTTCTTAAAAATATATGAAAGTTCTATTAACCTCTTTTCTGGTCTTAAATATTAGACATATCTCGTAAGATTCTAAGTTAATCATTTGATTAAAGATTGATAAAGTGTTAGAAAAGAAGTATCCAGTGTGTGACAATAACGAATATATAATTAAAAATTATTTCTTAAAACAAAAATATTTCGCCCCTAAATCATTATTTAAATAACTTCTACAAATATGTATACTTAATCTTAAAGGTAGCTTTTTATTCAACTCAAAGAACTTTGGAATGTTGATAATATTTAATATTGTGAATGTTATCTTTTCATTGTGATATTAATTTTATTTCTATTAATTAATGTTTTTTGTTTGTCATTTAAAACTACACATTGAATCCAATAAGGAATTTATAAACGAATTTTAGCTCTTTATTATTCAGCAAAAAGATCAAAGTAATCATTACAAATAAAATATACGATTTTCTGAACTTTATACCTGTTCTAATTACAATGGAGTTCTTCAATCGTTTTAAAGTAAATTAAGTTAATTTTTATCTTTACGATTAAAAGTTATTTTAATTGCAAATTCATGTCTTTGACTTCTTTCTTTCATTTCATTAATGCAATATATTTATCAGTTTCGTAAAACTATTGAAATGGAACTAATTAAAATCATGTCTTCCTAATTATTTTGATTTGCTTAATAATAATTAATGACGGAAGAATAATGAAAAAAGGGTTTTAAGCACAATCGCAATCATTCTGCGTAAGCGACTTTGTATTTTATTTTTAATTTTGACGAACATAATAAAAAGCTTAATTAAACAATTAAGCGCTGCAAACAATTAACTTTTTTTAAGAAATGAACTCTTTATATATAAAAAATGTGGAAAAGGAAAATAAAGTTAAATAATGAAGTAATAAATAAATAAATATAACTTTTGATGTATTTCTTCAGAACACATATAAACTATATTTATTTTACAAAGAAAATTACATTTAAAATTGTATGCTAA
Source organism: Nephila pilipes (assembly GCA_019974015.1). Lineage (NCBI taxonomy): Eukaryota > Metazoa > Arthropoda > Arachnida > Araneae > Nephilidae > Nephila > Nephila pilipes. The sequence goes on along the minus strand of BMAW01066973.1, from coordinate 29,907 downwards.
AATAGAGCTTGCATAGAATGTTTTTATATATGTATTTTCTAAATATACGTGCACAAAGTTTTATTCTACTATAGTGGTTCTCGGCCTTTTTTCAGTCCATGTATCCCCAGCTGTTCCTGTTCCATTCCGCATACCCTCAACCCCAAAATTTCTAGATTAACCCCCCCCCCCACTCACACACACAGTTCGTTCACACATTATCTGTTTCATCAATTAATTACAAGTTCTAAAAAACTTTTCTGAAAAAGTTGTATATTTGAAGTAAATTAGATGATGTGTTTTCCTCCCCTTATGTTGGTTTTTATTTTTTAAATAAACGAACATATTAACTCAAAGATTAGAGAAACGAAAAATTAAAGGAATATTAGAGACAGCATAGAATTACATTTTTTTTAATAAAAATTAGGTTAAAAGGGGGATAAAAAAACAACCTCAAAACTGGAACTGCTTTTCGTTTGCTACAAATATTTATTTCAAATGTAAGTTATATGGAAAATAAAGGCCGGCGGTGGCAACAAATCAATTTGATTTATATAATATTTAACTTATAGGGAAATCAGTATTGCATTTGAATAAATAAAAATTTGTACCTAATTCTTAAAGCTTTTCTTAGCTTTAAAATTATTTTGCTCTATTTTAGCTGAGTGGATGTCATGACTGTTTTCTTTGAACTTACTGGCATTGAGTCAATTTTTTTTTAAAAAAAAATAAGTTTTAAAAAGGATACATACAATCTCAAACTAGAGCTGCGTTCAATTTTCTTCAATATTTATTTATTATCTTTATATATATATATATAAGCGAAATACCACTGACTGACTCATCACGATATCTCTAAGACTATACAACCGATTGACTTGAAATTTACCATAGTTACTCATTTTGCGATGTAGACGCTCACCAAGAACGGATTTTACGGAATTCTTATCCGAAATGTAATTTTCATCCTTTTATCCTTTCTTATCCATCGGTTATATAGTTTTTGGCGACTTTATCGCCAAAAATGACATGACCGACGCCAAACGGAATATATTTTTTATATGTATACTGTGTATTGCTACCAATTAAGTTTACTTGGCGAGATTTGCGAGTGCGAAATGGAAAAATACCAAATAATTTAATTTTGAGGCGCTGATGGAGGATTGACAAGATTTTGGTGAACAGGCTCTTTATGCGAAATTTCATTCCGAAATTTCGTGCATCTCGAAAATAGGAAACGTACATATTTAGCGATAGAAATAAATAAATTTGGAATCCCACAGGTTGGTGAAAGTGTAGATCAGCTTCAAAACTTAGTGGGATTTCGAAAAATACTAAAATGGCGACTGCTTATAGGGTAGCGCACACGTAAGACAATCCGCTGAGTAGGATGTATTACAAGTTTGCCATATATATAATGTAAATGTTGAGCCCCGAAATTCCTACATTTAGAGATTTATCACCAAATATCTTCCACCGCCAAGTCGAAGCATTTCAATGACCTTGCATTGAGAATTTTAAAAAGCTACATTATTGTAACCCCAGCTGATTTTGACCGCTTTGCTGAGCAAACGATAATTTTTTATTGTTGTGGAGCTTAGACATTAGTTTCAAATTTATGAGAAAAGTATTTTATTATTAATAATGATTTATAAATTACATTTGAAAATCTAAACGCAATCTTACAAAGATATTGAAGTTGGCTTTAACAAATGAATAATAATGGTATGTAATTCATGTCATTGATAGGAAAATATAAGTAGCTATCAAAATATTTATTTCGATGTAACCTAATGATAATATTATGCAAAAGTTTTCTTACTGTATTTTGGCAATTTTTAGTTTTTGGTTTCTAGGAAATAAACGTTTTTGATTTTTTAAAATGGCCGGATATTTTATCGTTTTCATAATACAGAATTATTTTTAATGCTATGAATTTTTAAGAGCTATTTTGTCTTATTCAATTGTAGTTCCAGATATGCTGCTAGCGTAATAGAGTTATCCCTTTGCAAAAAGGATAACGTAATATGGGTGACTTTTTGCTAAAAAATTTTATCATACTTTATTTTTTTTGTTAGTATTTTTTGTTGAATTTTTAAATAATTTGATTTTAAAAATTAATTTCGGTTATCTTTCTTAACTTGAAAAGTATTTCATTGTAAGTTAATACAAATTGATTTTTCATATTTACTTTTCAGTTATAGTTCTTAGTAATGGATGTTGAATATATTTGGATAGATGGAATACCTACTCCTTTCAAAGTTTTTAAAATTTTTGGCGACGGAGAATGTTTATTTTCTGTTCTGTCTTTGATGGTGTTCGGTGACATATCGATGGTGTATAAAATGAGAAATATTATTGTTTTTCACGTGTTTAACAACTGAGATCGGTTTAAATGCTGCATCCACCAGGCATACCGCCTCATATTCTTTATCTAAAGATTGGTACACCAATAATGTTGTGTAATTTAAATACTCCTACATTATGTAACGGCACCAGACTCAAAATGAAAACTCTAAGAAAAAACGTTATAGAAGCGACTACTTTTACAGGAAAGTATGAGGGTGAAAATATATTCATTCCAAGAATACCACTAATTCCATCAGATTATCATTTTGAATTTAAGCGTTTGCAGTTTCCATTTAGAGTTTGCTTTACGATGACTATCAATAAAGCACAAGTGCAGAGTTTAAAATTATCTGGTGTAGATTTACAAAGTGACTGTTTTTCACATGGTCAATTTTATGTGGCATGTTCAAGAGTTAGTTCACGTGAAAATCTAATCATCCTTCAACCAGAAAAACGAACGAAGAACGTTGTCTACAGAGAAGTTTTGGAAATGTAGGCATATTATTTCATATTTTTCTTATATTTAACTATTTCTAAAATTAGAATAAGATAAAATAATAATGAATGTAATAAATAAGATAAATAAATTGTTATAATAAAAAATAAAAATTTAGTTGTCATTCTCAAAAATTGCCATGCATATAAAATAAAGATAATAGAAATGTAATACATAAAAAAATTGATTCAATAGGTTTAAAAAATAAAAAAAATGTATAAAAATGTATTTTTATTTTTATATTGTCAATTTTTACATGGTTTAGTCCTACTGGGGACCCACCATGTAGAAAACTGGGAACGCATCGCACTACACAGTACCTCATGGGTGATGCGGAATTCTGTTCAACGTCAGATTTACTGACTAAATTACATTTTCATTAATAAACTATTAACAATTAAATACTTTTCTCATATATTTGAAAGTTGTGAATAACCATTATTACAGACAATCAATTTCTTAAAATTCTAAAATCAGATTAAAATTATCGTTTAAAAATTGAAACTTCTCTTGATATTTTACGTATAGGTTCCAAAATATAATATTACCGTCTGCCCAGCGGAGCGGGAGGGTATCAGCTAGTGTAAGTATAAGGAAAAAAAAATTGGTGTTCAGCTAGCTCCGGTAATAAATACATTTTGATTTACATAAAAAAAATTTCAGTGATGATAGAGATCATTATTATAACTGATTGAATAAATATGTCTACCTACTTCTTAGTTTTTTCAACTTTAAAATTATTTTGTTCTATTTAGATATGTCAATGCCATAACGGTTTCCTTTGAGCACTACCCCCTTAACAGCCCTTTGTATTACTCCTTGAGTATGCATACCACTGGTTGAAAATCCTTTTTCTAAAATAAGAAAATTTATTTTAAAAACAAATAGTAATAACTTATTGCATTCTTCTTCTTCTTTTTTTTTTTTTTTTTTTTTTGCTTTGAAACAGTCCTTTAGAAGCTAAATTTTCTGATAATAACGAAGCATCATAAAAGGTGATCCTTTCCAATTATATCTTAAGCTAATTTATTTTCTTTAGTTTTTGAAATTAAATTTTTCACCTGAATTTAATTCAACTCATTTATCCACTTTCATTAAGCTATTCTCATTTTTGTTTCAATTAAAGTATGATTATTTCGGTAAGTTTGCAGAGGAGCATTTAACATTTTAAAATCTTCTTCGACTTTTGTATCATCCTTTATTTATTTGTTTTCAATTTTTACATGTGAATAATACTAAAATGTCATTAAATCATCTACATAACGGGATATAGAAATTAGGTTTTTAATTACACATGATTCTTTTATGCCTCAGAAGAACTTTATGAATAAAAATTTACTAGTATTTCAAAATTTTATCTCTAAGAACTAGATATTATGAAAGAAAACATATTATCATAAACGTATTTAAAAATGAATTTTAGTTAAACGCCCTGTAGTCACATTTGCATGAAAATATTTAATATAATTGTTCGTCAATTTTTTTCCATATGTTAGATGAATATAATATAATTATGCACTGAATAATTAGGCATTTCATGTTTACAATAATTACGTATAAATTTCGGTACTTTTCCATTTCGCCAGCGCCAATTTCGCCAAGCAGACTTTTTTGGTGACAACACACAATAAACACAATTATTGTCGTCGGTTGTATCATTTTTGGCGACTTTATCGGTTGCGTCGACGAAATGAAAAAGTACCTAAATTTCTATTTCACCCATTTTTACTGCTACTTTCATATTTATAAAATGACTCCCCAAATGAACTTATAATGTAAATGTATTGAGACAATGCATAAGAAGTATAATATTTGGAAGATAAAAAAACTTTAAAAATTCAAAACTTTCGTTCATTTAATAAAGGCATAAGTTACTGTAAATGTACGAAATTTCTTTAAAAGGTTTAACAATTCATTCAAAACAATGAAGGATATAAAACATATGAAGGCTTAAATTTCAGAATTACTTAACTTATAATCACGCTGAAATAAACAAAGAAAGTTGAAGAAAAGAAGAAAATTTCATTTGCATCTAAAATCTATAGAAAGAAAACTGAAAGACGCAAATGTAATTTTCAAAGCATTTCACATCTTTTAATTTATTTACAGTCAATAATTGTTAAAATTTCTATGTATATCCAATTGTTATAACATCTTGTTTATAGTTTGTATCAGTTCAGTTACTAGTTTAAAAATTTACTTTTTTTATCCAATAAACATTATTCTTCGATCATTTTATTTATGTGTTAAAAGGCATTCCTTGATTACATCTTCAAATATTGTATAATTAACCATTGAGTGTATGAGTAGTTTTTACTTCGTTAGTATTTCTTGCTTATTTTTAGTTCAGGATATATATAAAAAATTCATGCAATTAGTAAATAGTTCAATTCAAAGAAGAAAATTTTACTTTATGAGTTCAATACTTCCTGTTTCTTAAAACGAAATTCTCCATACTGCTTGGTAATATACATCTCATAAATATTCTGAATAGAAATCTAAATGATCTTTTGAAACCATGAAATAATAGCATTTAATTTATGCATACAATGTATACGGAAACGTTATAAAAAATAAAAGAAAATAGAAGCAATTGACCACAGCAAGGTTACCGGCATTTGCCATATCGACAAAAAAAAAAAAAAAAGGTTTCATTTCACAAATTCTTTAATAGAAAATTAAAAAAGAGAAGTAGTGAAAAGTAGGTGAACTTCATACAGGTGAAGAAAGGACTATTGTACGGAACGAAACATCCGATATAATACGCAGATTGCGAAATCAAGTGAACGCTATTTATACTTTATCCTATACAAGATTCATCTGTAAGGCAATTGACGAACAAATGTAATTTGTAAATGCACGTGTCTTAATCATTTTCTGATTAGTAGCACAAATATTGAAACATCTCAAATTAAAAATGTATAAAGAGTTATGAAACATCAAATATAATTTTCTGGAGAGTACAAGAGAAATTATGCCATTTTTTTACTTTAAAATGTTATTTTTAAAATTTGTCAGATTAATTACTGTTTTAATTATGTCATTTGTATGAGAGAGAGAGAGAGAATTTACTTTGTTTTATCGATTTAGCTACACAAGTGAACAACAGTTTATTTCCCAAAGCTTACGCCTCAATGCGAAATTAAGAGAACTACTATATCTACCACATATATTTTATATTTCTCTATAAAGCATCTGAGAAAAAGAAAATGAAGGAGAGATATTAGTTGAATAAGGCAATATGTGGGAATTGGTATGTTCTTACAGTAAAATTAGAAACATTGAACTCTTAATCTTTTAGAGTAAGCCGATCAATTTTTGTTGCAAATATTTAAATTATAAAATCCAAAAGAAATAAATGTTGATTAGAAGGAATTTTATTTGAGCTTTCCAGTAACTTCACTTCTAAACACAATATTAACCAAAATTAATTTTCAATAAATTAAATATAAATATATCTTTTTGATAGTATTGTTACAATATATTGTTTTCTCTAAGCATTCTTATATATAAAATTTCTCTTCCTTTTATTTATTTGTTACTCCTTCTATTTTCTATTTGATTAGACTTGATGAGCTGATAAAATTTCATCTCCTGATATCTGAACTATTCATATAAACTTTAAAAACTCAAGTTATTTCGTCAAGTACGTGAATGCCATTGACATTTAAATTACTATTGAAAAATCTCGAAAACTAATTAAGCATACTTTTTTCAAAGATAAATAAGTGCATTGTAAATTCGCTATATTTATTAAACTTCAATTCTTAACAATATATCTGAATTTAACATGTCTTTTAATGTTCTTCTGAGCATGAATTAAGAATTTATTTTGTAAGCAAAACCGACTTTTGTGCTATGGATGGTTGATCAAATATTTTATAATGTAAGAAATCAAATTATTCAATATAACATTACACGATATAAAACTTTCCATACCCTAAGGGAAAGATATAAAAAAATTATGGACATTTTGGACCATTCTATAAATTTAAGGATATACAGATGTATATCCTTATATATATATATATATATATATATAAATTTGTTTTATACCCTAACCATTCTAACAATGAAATCAAATTAAGAAGAAAGAGTTTGAAAACTATTATAAAAATGGAGGTTTCCCAAGTCTATTTTATTTGAATTTGTTATTTGTTAACTGTTATTTTCATGTTCAAAATTTCATGAATCAGATATTAACATTAAGCAATAGGTTTCAAAATACTCGACTATCAAGCAAGTTATTTTTCGATAACCGCCTAAGTTTAGTTAAAAAATATTACTTCAAAAGGAAAACTTTTTTATCAAGAGTATAACAGTAGAAAGAATTGTCTCAACTCTTCACATTCAGCAATTTAATGGATCCATTTTAAAAGGTGAAAATAAATGTTTAAAACTCGGATAATAAATACGTATGTGATCTGAATCCAGAATTTTATAACATAATTTCTTTGAATTTGAATTTTGGTAAAAATAAATATAAACTAATTAGCTCTAAAAATAAGTTCTTTCAAACTTTTAATTCCAAATTAGAGAGAAAATATTTTTAAGAAATAATACGAAATGCTTTTATATCTCTTAACAAATTTCAGTTTCCATTAACGAAAATACGCCAAATTATATTGGAGATGCTTATTTCGAAGAAGATCTAAATAGCAGGTCTGAATATTTAGATTATCCTTATCTCTGAATCTCCTTATATTTTTGAAGCATCAATGATTCATTTCTGATTATGGGTAAGTCGTTACTACCAGTTTAACTTTTTATGTATGAACATGTTTATTTCATACTTTAGAATAATGAAAATTTCAATGATTTTGTGATAACAAATAGACATGCTGTTTTGCCAAATCTACGTAATAAAATATTAATTTATGCTGATGAGAATTTTTCCCTTTATTCCAAAAGAAAAATTCGATTTTATTTTAATAATAGAAAAAAAAACTTTCTTCAGATTTTGCAATTTCTTTTTCATTGCTAGTGTCCCATATATCCAGAATAAGGAAATGTAGATACTCCAAAATAAATGGAGTAATGAGTAATTTTGGAAAGGAAAATTGAAGGAAAAAATTCATATTTTCCATTTCTGTGAACCGATAGATTCAATGTCTTAAAAATGGATTGTGGTTATATGCAGATACAAAATATACAACATAGCCTGACGAAGTAAAATATGTGATGATGAAACAAAAAATGTAACAAACAAGTTTATTTTTTGTTTCTTATAATGAAGTTTACTTCCAGCATCTTCAATTTGGATTATTCATAGAGTTGAAACTATTATTGCATACCAAAGAGTGGTGAATATCATATAATAAAGGATACAATTCATCTAAAGAAGGTAATTTTTCATCAAGATCCTTATTCTTCTAATAGTATAAAATCGAAACGCATTTTATTATCTTATTTTGATTGCATGAATTTTCTAAATATAGGTAACCAATATCAGAGAGGTGTCTACATGATTTAGCAGATTATTTAACCTTTTTATAAATATGTGCCAATTGACCTTCAAACATTAGCTGATTTTTCTTACTTATTTATTTTTTCATGAATTATTTCAATATCTTAATAATTATTTGTTTGTTTGGAAATGAAATGTTTCAAAGAAAATAGTATTTTATATTTGTCCGAATATGATGAATAAAAGAATTTCTTATAAATAGCTAATTAAAAATTAATCATGGTTACTGAAACCAATTAAAAGTTTTTAATTTTCTGTGGAAAATATATACAACGACAAAAAAATATTAAGTAGGCTCACCAGTGTTAGAACTTTTAAACAGCGGCATACCCATAGATAATTTTTACTATTTTTTTTTCAAACATTACCATTCAAAAATTAAAGTACGGAACTTTTACGTTCTAAAAACAAGAAATGATAAGAATTTTAAGAAAAGAAATATAAAAAATTCAGTTTAAAAAAAGTAATCAAAGGAGTTCTTATACTAAGAGGGCGAAAAGAAAATAACAGTAAGCAAAAAGAAGGTAAAAAATATCATCAAACTCATTCAGGTGAAAGTCTTCTTTCGGAAACGCAGAAAGGTAAAACAGGGAAGCAAAGAGAAATTTAAAAGAGAAAATACAGAAATAAAATAAAAGAATATATCGATGATAGTGAAAATATTTCCGAGCCCTGAGTATGAAGAGACATTTAACTTTCCCTCTTGAAGGGGCACCGCGTTGTAATAAAGCTGGTTCCGCAACACTACGGTTTTATATATTCAGCGGGAAATACATTTTCTTACTTTAAATAATTTCTTTGAATTTTTAACAATAGTAATGCATACTTACTAATCCCTCAATAGAATTTTTTTGATTCCCCCCCCCTTTTTTTTTATTACGCGAAAGGAATAAAGCTTCTTTGGTATTTCAAACATAGAATATATAAATATACTAGCTGATACCCGCCCGCTTCGCTGGACAGATGATAATATAATATTTTGGAACCTATACGTAGAATTATGGGAATATCAAGAAAATTTTCAATTTTTAAAACGTTAATTATAATCTAAATTTAAAATTGTAAGAAATTGAATCTGTAATAATGGTTATCCATAACTTTCAAATATATGAAAGAAAAAAAAATTAGTAAAAATCACCCAATATTTACATAATAGGGATAAAATTCATTCCACCGTATACATGTTAATCATAGTATTACCAAAGATGCAACCTTTTGCCAGAAGATTCATCATGTGTTTAGCTTTCAAATGAAATACCTTCGCAATGGCATCGTGTCTATCATAAGATTTAAATCCTTTCCTCAAGACATCTTTGATTTCTGACCATTTAGGATATCTAGTGACTGCAATCCTTAAAAAAAAGTCGTGCAAGTCGGGACGGCCAAAATGTCTTACGTGTGTCATAGCCGTTATGTGTCATAGCCAAAATGTTACGTGTGTCATGTCGTTCAAGCATGTAGCGAGGTCCTCCAGTAAACGAAAATTGTCTTGCGTGTGAGCTACTCCATAACAAGTCACCATTTTAGTATTTTTCAAATTCCCGCTCAGTTTTGGAGCTAAAATACACTTTCACCAACCGTGGGATTCCAAACTGATTTATTTCTATCGCTAAATATGTACGTTTCCTATTTTCGACATGCACAAAATTTTGCATGAAGAGCCTTTTCGCCGAAATCTTGAAAATCCTCCATCACCGCTTCAATATTACATTATTTGGTATTTTTCCATTTCGCACGCGCAAATCTCATCAAGTAAACTTAATGGGTGACAATACACAGTATACATATAAAAATATACTCCGTTTGGCTTCTGTCATATCATTTTTGGCGATAAAGTAGACAAAAATTACATAACCGATGGATAAGAGTAGATTAATGGATGAAAATTACATTTTGGATAAGACTTCCGTAAAATCCGTTCTTAGTGAGCGTCTACATCACAAAATGAGTAACTATACTAAATTTCAAGTCAATCGGTTGTATAGTTTTAGAGATCTTGTGATGAGTCAGTCAGTGGTATTTTGCTTATATATATAGATTCGTCGTATTTGAGAACTTTTTTCCGACTAAAGCGAGTTTTAATTCATTTCGGATATTGAAATATATCTCATTATATTATCTCACATCTCAAAAATCAACTTACCTAATCCATTAGGATTTGCAGCTTAGAGCCCCTATAACATACGCCTGACTTCCACTCTTTGTTTGTTTTGTCGCGACCTGTTTTTGTGTTTTTAATGGCTTGCCAGTACGACACACCGTAATTTATCTGTTGCTCTTACTGTTTTACCCGTGTCTTACATATTTTTATTACCAATTTATTCGTTAAGGTAAGTAAGTAAATAAAAATGTAAGTGAAGGTAATTATAGTTATAGCAATTGAACATAATTGGAAATAAATTGCACTTTTTACGCAGAACTGCAAATTTTAATTTTCCGTCAGGCGGTCATGCAGGCGAAACAATTTTACTTCTTTTGTAGAGTAAAATTCTTTTATATAATTAAATATTAGTTGGTTACATTACTATATATCAATAAAATTTTCGAAATATTAATTACTAAATATTAATTTATTACATTTTGTTCTAAATTCTTAAATATTTTAATTAATTACATTCATATAAGAATTATCAATTTTATTTATACTATTCTATTAACAAATGTAAAATAAACAAAAATAAGAAATAAAAAAGTAACATATATATATATATATATATATATATATATATATATATATATGCAGCATACGACTCAGTCTTATGACAAAATTTATTTGGAGCCAAGTGACTCTAATACGCGATGCATCACTTTTCGACTTAGTGGCTGGAACAACCTAGCTACTAGATCACATTATTATATTTATCATATGAAATTTATTTTCAGTGAATATAACTCATATGGAGTAACGTAAAAGTGAATTATAAAAATTTATAAGACAGTTAAAATGGGCTTTGTGAAATGATTGATATAATTCAAAAATGAGGTTTGTTTCGAACGAATTGGAACATAATAAGCGGAGTATAGTGATTTTATAATTATCACTATGGCAGTCATAAATAACTCTACTAACTTGCAAGCGTGAATGCTTTCTTCAAAATAAATCCTTTTGTTCACCATTATTTTCCATTATCTGAAATGAATATTTTCAATTTAAATGCTTTTCTTATTTTAAGTAAATACAATGATCTCGCAACAAATATTACAAATCATTCAAAACGTGGTGCACACAATAAAACTCTTTTGTATTTTAAATTAATTTGCTGCTTCCCTTCTAACTCATCTCCTCTTAATTCTATAAATGTTTTTGATAACGAAGATTTCTCTTTCTCCGTATGAATAATAATAATTATATTCTAAACAAAATCTTCAAATGAATACTGTTATTAATTATATTGATCAAAACTTACACATAAATTACCATTTATAGCTACTTTTTTTCACACATAAATATCATTTTTCGAGTAGAACATATTTTATTACAAAAGGTTTTTAAATCTAATTCGCATGACTGTAAACAACTCAGAAAAATTTATCCATTCCCTTATAAAGTAATATACATTTATTAGAAAAACTACTTCATTTAGTTAAGGATATAGATACAGAAACAAATGGATTTAAGTTTGTTTGGAAAAGAATCATGGAATTTCACTAAATGAGATATAGAGAATAATGAAATTTGGATTTTATTTCCGATATGATTGTTTCTTTAGTTTCAACTTGTTTTTGAATCAAATTGGTGTACTTAATAGAAATCAATACAAATACTTGATTCCAACTTACATCTAAGAATTAAATTCGCAAACTTTCAGCATCGATTTAATTACAATCACAAAATTTATAAATGGGCGAAAGATTTATAAGAATCAAAACTAAAAATTCAGTTAGTGACATTAGCATACGTCTTGAATCAAATGGAAACCATATAAAATAAAAGTGATACTTTTAATCAAAGTATATATATATATATGTGTGTGTGTGTGTGTGTGTGTGTATAAATTGTTCTAAAAGTGTATTATTTATTTTATAGAAGTTTTTATGAATACATTTTATTGCTACAGTGATTGATATTTGTCATGTAAAATACTTTGCAGATAATTTACTATACGAATATTCAAATGCTGCGTTTAATGATGAATTATTAGTGTTACATTGATATATATATATATAGCTAAGTCTATATATATATATATATATATATATATATATATATATATATATAAAGACGCATTATTCGTAAATCTCCATGACGACACAGAGGTAGCAGAGCTTATACAATAACAGCACAAACAGAAAACGTATGACTTCGATAGTTTTGTAACACAGATACAGGAACAACATGGCCAAGTAATAGTTGCAATAGTATCAGCAACGTTCAGCTTATTAGTTCTTACTACAGACAACTTCTGCAGTAATATTCAGCACTTCCAGGGAAAGATACGACAATTTCCGGCAGATATACACTGCTTCTCCGCAAACTCATATGGAACGCTCCACTTCAAGTGCCGACTGCTTCCAATTGATTTCCCGATCGATCCTCAACAGCAAATTTTGGACAGACATCTTGAGTTACTAATGGAGTCCTTCCCTATCAGACTAAAGGCGCCTTTACATCTCTTCCAGCCAGATGCGACGTCACACGTCACGTCAATTCTCGAAATGTCCGTAACATTTTTTCCTTTCAATAGATTCGCCTAGATTTTAGCACATTTGAGATATTTCGAGGCCACCAAAATACATTGTTGTATACATATGTTTAATCCCGTAATTCAATTCCTAGTTTGAAGGTGCATACTTGTTTCAAAGGGTATTCAATCATTTATTCATTCACCGTTATTAAATACTATATATTTTATTCATTTTGTTTTGTTTTGTATTATATATATAACCATTTGTAAAATTTATATGTATAGTTATA
>BMAW01066971.1:0-11992 GCA_019974015.1 Nephila pilipes | reverse complement strand
TGATGCGCGCTAAATCTTAAGGTTGAAAGCTTTCCCGATGGCTTAGTGTGGAAGTTTGGAGAGGTAGATACCGGCTCGCGTGTCTTCAGCAACAAGGTTCAAGATGGAGAGGTCCGTTCCCAAGGATCTTCGCGTTGCTTTTTAATACGATTATTATAAGCAATCGCATGCATCAAACTGAAATTTAAAGGATCCAAATAGCTTGCTAATCCTAGATTTTGAGAACTGCCAATCTTATAGCTATTCTTCAATCAATTTAGAAAGGAATTTACTTCACTTATGTGCCCATCAATATTGACAATTACTCTTTCTTTACTTCTAAATTTCATATTAAGATTGCAAAACAGGTTAATGAGATTTATTTATATTATTTAAATGAGATTCTAATGACAAATTAAGGGGTGTCGGGACCCTTAACTTTTGAAAAAGATGTCTGAAAAGTCTTTTTTTTTTTTTTTTTTAAACTTCTGTATGCACAAAAATCTCCTCAAATAGATGAAGTTGTTTTTGTGTTATTTGATTGTTAACTACAAAAAATATTGTTTTTAAAAAGTTGACTGTATTTTGAAGACTTTTTCCAGAAATGACAGTTTCACTTCATGTAAAATGTACTGTTCAAATACTGTGTGAATACAGATAAAATCTCAAATTACATTTAATATTTATTTCCAGGTGCTGAACCTAATTTATTTCCAAAAAGTATTTAATTCTTTACTATTTAACTTTTAACCTTTTTAAATTTTTCAAAAAATGTTTTTCTATTAAATTATTTTCAGTTTATGTTCTAGAAAATAATTACAAACGTACTATTTTATATCCATATCTAATGATTATCATTTCATGCGTTTACCTGAAATTTGGGGAAAAGCACGTTTTGGGGAAAAAAAAAGAAATTAATGTTAGAAATTTGAATAATTTTATACCACTATAATAATAAAACACATATAGTATACTGATGAAATAATTTATTTTAGGAACACAAATTATAAATATGTATCAACTTGGTTCAAATCACTTCGTAGGCCACAAAGATCATAAACAAAGCCTGTTGCAGTTGCTTCGACTTTTTTGGCGTTTTAAAATATACACATTTACAAAATGTAACGGTATTGACTTAAAAATAGATTTAAGCTGCAACAAATGGCTTTTTATAGATACGCAACTACAATCATTTATATAACAAATTCTACTTTATCTATCTTGTCAAAAAATGTGAAGAAATTCGAGAAAAGTAGTGTAAAGCTAAAATTTTGAATATAAATTTATTTTCGTTATTCTCGCAAGTTCTTTTCATAATTAGAGTTTTCTTAATTTTCAGGCTACGGTTATAAGTGACAATCCATCTGCAAATTTGAACGTAATCTACACTTTTGTCTCTGATTACACTTGGCCATTCAAAGTGACTTCAATTTGAATGGCTATCTTTCAACGAATGGGATAACAAAAGCTTGGCGCAGCATAGCCTACTTTGGCTCTTGCGCCATAAAGACCCGTGTGGTGACCGGGGATGACAGAATAGTCTCACTGTAGCTCATGCATGTCGTAAGAGGCGACTAAAATGGGTACCCAGCGTCTGGGGGTATAGCCAGGCACCCTGCCCCTGGGGATTATATCAGGGGACCTCAGGGACTTGCCTTCTTCAAGTAAGTACGGGCATCATGACCCCGAGGCACCTTAGTGATCTTTTTCTTTCCCATGGGGTTTACTGTCTTTGGTAAACACGGGTGACGCACTCCCGAGATACCCTAGCGATCCTTCTCTATTTTCGACCCTCTTTCTTGTCAATCATTTTTACCTTTTTTTCAACTTCACGTCTAGACCACAGTTTAATCTTGTTTGGCGCAGCATAGCCATATCTGGCTCTTGCGCCAATAAACTTTACATTCACTCACTCACTTGCGCCATAAAACCTCACTCTCACTCACTCACTCAACGAATGGGAATATCGCAAAATGGTTGTCAAATCATTCGAAACAACCCATAATATGTAAAATTATTTTCACAAAATCTATATTGAAAGTTTGAAGGCTCATGACACCTCTTTAGGGATCAAGCAATTACAACATAGCTTGATTTTATAAATGTTTCTTTTGTAGATTACCTAAAGCATGCTAAATGCTTCGAAAACATTTACAAAGATTTCGATTCCTGTGAAACCTATGCACGTAATAGAGTAACACTATTCGATGTGTCGACACGAAATCTACAAAGCCCTGGTGATTTTAATAAATTAGCTAAAGTATGCGTGTAAGTATAAAAATATCATTTTCAATACTAATTCTTTGAAATTTAGTTTTTAGTTGAATGGTTAGAAAAACCAGTGTTTGCTAAAGATGGCTTTATTTTTACACGGAAACATCGGAGTAAGAATTTCCATTCTTTGCAACGTGTTTTTATGCATGTCTCGCAATCGTCGTTTACGTCGAACGATGTGTATTCGCATTCAAATGTGGAACTTTCTCTAAATATCTCGAAATGCGCCATGTGACCATTACTTTTGAGCTGAATGGTAGATTGCGATTTTAAGATCTTGACCTTCAGTTTGATCAGTCTGTCTTAATTCAGTTTTTTGCTCACCAGATGCTATGGTGGGGGAGGAGGTAAGCGTAATGTAAAACTGAACTGGGCTGTTTGAACCTCCATGTGATTTACATTTGTTTTTCTGATTTCATCACAGAATGTTTTTATTTGTTTGTGCTAATTATTTTATTTCTTTTCAGAGCTGTACCGTCTGAATTTGTGTTGTTTCTTGGGTGTAATTAATTTACTTACCGTTTTATTTCGGAAAGTCTCTACTCCTATTTACAATTGCAAAAAAAGCGTAGTTTATAAGAATATACTCGAATGGTAGACGATCCAATTAATGATGCGAGTGTGATAAATTTTCTGAAAGATTTGTAAAGAATATTGAAAGTGATTCTGATGCGAACATTTTGTCAGAATGACAAAACAAGACTGAGTTTCTCTGCGATTCAAGAATTGCCACCCCCTGTCTTCACATTCAGTTTTGTTACTTAGTGTAATTAGTCTTCATTGTATACTTTTTACTATTTTTAAAGTTAAAGTTTAAAGTAATTTTTTCAATACATTTATTGCAATTTAAAGGAAAGCTATTATTAAATGCCAATTTTAAAATATTTAACGGCTTGTTAAATCTAAAATTTAACTAAATTTTAACATTGGGATGAAACCTTTTTGATTTATTTTACTTCTAAAGCTTAGCGACGCAAACCCCCTGCTCCTGCGACAATTCCTTTCAATTCTTCTCCGACCCGTGTGGAGACCGGGAATGATAGAATAGTCCCGCTGTAAATCATGCATGCCGTAAGACGGAAATGTGTACTCGGTGTCTGGGGAAATATCCGGGCACCCTGCCCCTGGGAATTATATCAAGGGACTTCGGGGATTTGCTTTCTTTAGCCAAGTACGGGCATCATGACCCCGAGATACCCTAGTGATCTTTTCTTTCCCTTAGTGTTTACTGTCTTTGTTAAACACGGGTGAAACGCCCCGGGTTAGACTAGCGATCCTTCTGTTTCGACCCTCCTCCTTATCATCCAATTTTGTCTTTCAAATTTCTTCCCGTCTAGACTACAGTGAAATCTTGTTTGGTGCAGGTAAGCCATATCTGGTTCTTACGCCAATAAACTTAACTATTAGTCCTCCGTCTCCAGGGAACGACTTGCACCAAGACGTGCCATCCCGAAAGGTTTAAAATATTGAGAAATGCAATGTGCAAGTGAAGGCTATCCATTTTTCTGCAGAGTATGTTCAAACCCAAACTGAAGAATATTCTTATTTGATTTCCAACAAGCTTACCACGAGATGACTTGAGTAATAGTGGAAATCGAGGAGTCTTCAGTCTCTTATACTACACTCGGAAAGACGTTTAACTAGGACATGGCCTGTTGATCTACTACTTGGAGCAAGAGTTCGGTTGACTCGCCTTTGCATTTAACGTACATCCGTCGTGGTCGCGGAGCAACAGCTGACTATTTTCATTGGGTTCGAGCCTCTACATCACAAATCCGTGTAGCCAGGACTGATACGTTAAATTTTTCGAAGTTTAGTCTTCCTATTGGTCTAGAGTAGAATTTAAACTGGTATAAGCTCGGATGTTATCTTCGTCACCTAACCGACGTTCAAATTTACGAGGTACTTCACCCAAAGCCCTCCGTGTTTTTTCTAGTCTGGCGTTGATAAAACCAAACTGCATTGGACAAACTCTATTTATTTGTAAGCGGCGTTTGTTTGGAGAGTACTCCAAAGTGCCCTTTCTTTCATGGCCCGTATTCCGTTCATCACATCTTGATTGAATGTCCAGTGTTTCATCATCCGACTTTCAACTTTTCTGTTTTAGTCTTGTCTGACATGATTGGAGCCCCCACCCCCAACATAAATAAAATCTTACTTTGTAAAATTCTTATTTATGTTGGGGGGGGGAGCTCCAATCATATTAAGTTTTAATTTTTTACAATTATTCTTAACATGCATCTTACTGAATTTTTAATTAAAAAAAAAATGTGGAGTTTTCAAATGTTTGTGGCAGCATAGCCGAGATAAGTCTTGCGCCGTAAGCCCATAGTTTTACTCGCGTGAAGGAACAATGCGTAGTAAAGTTCTCATCAAAAGTGTAGTTTTATTTGGATTTCATGAAGGTGGTCTTGTTGGAATATCACAGTTCAGGTGTTAATCTTGGTTATATTAAGGAAGTTAAAATCACTTTTGCAAATGAATATCTATTGGAATAAATAAATTTCGATTATAAATAATATTAATGTGTTATGATTAGAACTCGTGATAGGAAATTTCACAGCGAGCTTCTGAAAGCAAATCTACCCGGTTCCAGAGTTCTTCCGTAGACGTGGTGTAGAAGCTTAGAGAGGGAGGTGCTAGAACCATTTGTCGCCCTCGTCCCTTGAACGAGTTTCAGTTTTTTTGAGGTCCTTCACCACAGTTTCGTGTTGCTTCCTAGTTGGATGGAAAAATTAAATTATCGTCGGAAGGAATGCGTCGTCTCTTAAGCTACAACGAATGTTTGGGTAGCATAGCCTGCTTTGGCTCTTGCGCCATAAACCCCAGTCACACACACTTGGTCTCTTAAGCTATTTCTTCAGTGGGAAGAAAATCCGTAGACGCAAGGATACGTGCAATTATTCGTTGAATCGACTCTTCTCCTTGTGGGTTGCCATCTTCAGTACGCAGTCCGATATCGGAAACAAATAAATTCCTCATTATAAAGAGGATAAATTTGTGTTTTGTTTACAAGATAGTTGAAAATTGGTCATTGCGAGGTCCGTCACTAAAGGCTCGTTTTCTCCTGGAGAGACATTAATAAAATCCAGCAAATCGAAAATTGGTTAACAAATAAAAATATAGACCATAAAGACCTTCATTTTTAATCAAACTTAATTTTATCACAATGCTCTACGCGAGTGTTTAATTTTTAATAGTGCAAAAGCATTGACTGAACCTATTTGCCTAATTTTTCTCATTGAATATTCTTAGTTTCCTAATTTAAAGTAATTGTATAAAGTTGGCGTCCATTTTGTAATTCTATTCAACATTCTAATTTTAGTGGAACTTCATTCAAAGCATATTGCGTCGGGACAAGTATTCTTGACACCTGCGGGGAAGACGCATTTAATCTGTTTAAAGAAATGTATGATGGCACGAAGATTTATTCCAATTATTGTCAGAATGTCGAATATGATATGGCTGAAGCAAGAGCGGAAATAATTTTGAGAAGGATTGATGAGAGTCTGATTGAAGATTAAAGAAACCTTAGAGTTAAACGAATTAACAAATTTTAACTGCACTATTATGTAATTATAAGTTGTATATTTTCTTGTACTTTGTATTGTTTCTACAATTGTATTCTAAACTTCTGTTTGTTCGAGAAATAAACCTTTTCTCATGGTAATTTTATCAATGATTGATCTGGTAAAGAGTGTCTGGATACAAATTTGAATAAAGTAGATTTTTAAACAAACTATTAATTTGGTTTAACAATGCAATGCTTACAAAATAACACAAATTAACGAGACGTCGGAAAAATTCATTCAGACACGATTAGAAAATTCGGTCGTGGATTCCACGAGTGTATCACAATTTTTAAATCGCCAAATCGTTAATCTGCCCAATCAAATATTAAACTGTTCTCACCCGAATTATCAAAACATCTAATTGATTTTTTTTGTATAATACCTTTTGGCATAGGTATGTAAAACGTGACAGTGCAGCTAAACTACACCAGTGTAATTTCTCACCATTCTAAATTGCGATAACATAAAGCATTACATAAACTTTCCATGATCACTGGCAGTACTAATGGAACCTAAAAATAAACTTAATCTGGCGACACTTGTTGATTCTCGTATTCATATGGAAAACTGACGTCATTTTAATACATCTACGTAGAGAACACACGAGGAATAAACATGACGTCTTGTTTTAGGAGAAAATTGCTCTACATGTAATTTTCTTTGCGAAACTAAGGCGACTAAAATGGGTACCCAGCGTCAGGGGGTATAGCCGGGCACTCTGCCCCTGGGGATTATATCAGAGGACCTCAGTGACATGACTTCTTCAGGTAAGTACGGGCATCATGACCCCGAGTCACCTTAGTGATCTTCGTCTTTCCTATGGGGTTTACTCTCTTTGGTAAACACGGGTGACGCACTCCTGGGGTACCCTAGCGATCCTTCTCTATTTTCAACTCTCCTTGTCAACCATTTTACCTTTTTCAACTTCACGTCTATACCATAGTTTAATCTTGTTTGGCGCAGCATAGCCATATCTGGTTCTTGCCCCAATAAACTTTACATTCACTCACTTGCGCAGGGTTCTGCTGTACTTTTACACCCTTTAAGCGCTGTAGCCACTTTAGCCTAATAATCAGGATCGCGAGCTCTCTGCCCGCGTTATCGTCGTATTGAGTACTATTTGCTTTCAGGTATGAACGAGTATAGTGATCCCGAGGTAACCTAATGATATTTTTCATATCAATGGATTTTAATGTCTTTTGAAAATAAGGGTGACTGCCGCGATAGCTTAATGGCCATGGTTTCGGATTCGTGGTTGGGGGTTTCCTTCAGTCGCGGGTTCGATCCTTGGTCGCCAAAGACCCTCGTGTAGCCGGTGTTGATGCACGTTAAATCTATCGGGCAAAGTTCCTTGGCGTAGTGCGGATGTAGGGAGGGTGCCTCTGCAGGTATCGTCCGTCCTTGGACCATGAGTTCAATGTCAGGTCTGTCGCCATGGCCCTTTTGCAACCTATTTCAATTATGTGAACTTTGTGTTTTGTCACTGCTGAGTGCGGGGTGATTTCAGGTTTTAGCTCTCTTAGCCCTATTGACTCAGTCTCCTTTTAATTCTGTTAACAGCCCTCGTGTTGTTTTAGGAGGCAGGTAAAAATCAAGGGGGTTCACTGGAGAATATCTGGATTATGCTTGATCTATTTTCGACCCTCCTTGTCATCACATTTTTCCACACTTCTTATGACTCAATATATCATTTATTAGATTTGTATTCACTCGCTTATATTTAACTCACAAGTGTGGGGAGTTGCTTGTTCCTCATATTACAGAGATACTTTCTCTTACTCAGTCAAAATTTAAAACAGTTCGCATTGTCTGTCACCAGTATTAGCCTATCTAGGTCAAGCACTCACCTCAGGGCCGCACTTGTGGCCTAGTGGTGGCGTTTGGACTAGCGGCATGGAGTTTCAGCTCCAGTCGCGGGTTGTCTAGTCCTTGCCAAGATTCATGTAGCCGGGTGATGCACGTTAAATCTGTTGGCAATTAGGTCTCCCATTGGCGTGGTGTGGATGTTTGGAAGGAGGTTCCAGCTCAGAGTGTCCCTCGTCATCTTGACCAGTGGTTCAAAATTACGAGATCGTCGCCATATTAGCCCTGTTTGCTTCAAAAGACGTTAATAAAAGCTAAAACTAAACCTCTCCCATCTAATAAACAACATTCACTCTTTGTCTATTTTCGACCTCTTTGTCATTCAATTTTTCTTTCTTGTGTTTTTCACTTTTCGCTAGAATCATAAATTAAGTGGCTAAGAAATTTTTCCAGCCATCTACAAGCTTCGCAAGTGAAGGATTTATTCGATATATTGCATAATATATTACATAAGAGAAATTTTTCATATAAAACTTAATTATTTGAAAATCAAATAAAAATTTTATGCTAGAGATCTGATCCGAAGGCATGAAGACTTTCTGATAATCTACAACTTTGCCATTGCAAGACAAATAGACATAAAGCATTGGCTTGTTTCTTGACCTAAATCTCACTTTCGTGACAGAGATTATTTTATGTATTTTGAAATGTGGAACCCTGTTACACTGCTTTATGTTCAGCCAAAAATTGCCATGTTAAAATTCTGTAGTTTAGATGGTTGCTAAACTGCATTTTCCCAATTAAATTTTATTATTTGAAAATCAGGTATTTATTAAGTGTCATCCACATAGGTTTGCAAAATGATTAAGCTTGAGTGGATGAATAAAAAGTATTGGAACTAGATATATAAATATAGATACAGGGAGAGTGTGAACGAATAGTAGGAATTTAAAAAGGAGAGAAGAGGGTTTTAACAGCTTCTTGCATGAATATCTTCAATCAAATTATAATCGGTGAAACTATCATAAAATAATGGCTAATTATTACGAAGAAAAGAACGGATGTCTGCTTGACATGCTCACTGGAAATATATGTATCTGGTTCACACATTTATTTTTGTTGCCTCAGGGGCTTACCTACTTAGTAAGTGGGCTTCACTGGAGGGACCTGAGTGATCTATTTCTTTCCTATGGGGTTTACTGTCTTTGGTAAACATGGGTGACGCGCCCCTGGATACCCTCAGATATTCTCTATTTCGACCTCCTGTTGTCTTACCATTTCTCCTTTCATTTTCCTTCTCTTCTGTTTAGAAAACAGACACTGATTTTCCATTTCATTTAACAGATATTTTTGTTCAAATTTACTTTCGTCATATTTTCCTTTATTCAGTTTTGTTTGTATATGCTTTGTTTCCCATTCTCCTTTTTCTGATGACTTGCAACCTGCATGTTTGCCGTGGCAGTCCCGTAGGAGGAAATTGGGATCCGGATAATTTTATGTTCCTCGGCCCATCCTTCGTAGACGGATGGCAGAGGAGCCTGGGTTTCTGTCAATCGGCTGCCTACTAGCCCCTCGTGTTGCTTCTAGTGCGACGTTAATAAAACTAACTAAACTAATCTGTCAATCGGGTAAGTCTCTTGTAGATTCATCCGCAAAGAGACACTGCTGTAGTGGCTAGTGCTGCATAGGGGTGCATCGGGGTCCTGGTGGATCCTCGCCCTGATGCTGCAGTGCTATATCCTGGTTGACCTCTAGTGTGCTGAAGCCGACGATGTCATTTGAGGCAACTGCCTCCCTGTTGACTCCATGGTGGGTGGAGGCACACAGCCAGACATATTTCTTTACTCCATGGATCCTAATTTTCGCCTGAAAGGCCTTTTTACCACAACTTAAATAGCCGATGAAACAGCTAATCATGCTCGATTCTGATCGATCTACGAACAATAAAATGTCTCAACAATCTCTGTTCGCAATAGAAAAGCATTAGGTATTGGTGGTGAACAAATCCGTTAAAATTAAAATCTTGATCTTTTAATGAGACAGAAAAGCTGCTTGCAATCCAAATCATTTTGTCTGTTAAAATTTCTAGTGATCTCCTCTGACTGCTTGTCACAAATCCTTAACTCCTGCCATGCGTAGTATTTGAACCTGACTCTTGTTGTGCACTCCGAAGTCGAAACTTAGATGGATTTTCGGATCAGGTGTCACTCAGGTCAGAAGATCATAATAAAAAATCTACCACTTTTATCACTCAAACATTTAATTTTGACTTATATGAGCCAATTACTTCACAATCAAAGCAGGATATCTAGATTGCAATATTCCATTCTACTTCCGAGATCCTCTGCGCCGATGTTTTCAGTGTCAGAGGTTCGCATTCGAAAACTACCTGCTAGAGGACTTAATTAACTGCCTAGGGTTTGTTGACTTCACGTCTGTGACACTCTTCACGGATTGCACTGGCGCCAGGTGTGTTGTGTTCTCATCTCACACATCTAACTCGCCTGCTAACATTATGCCCCAAATGGAAATTAGAGAAACAGATTCAGGAAATAAACTCTCACGTAATATTTCCATATCCTGGCGCGCAACTAATAGTTCCACCACTTTCTCAGACTTACTCTCAGGCCAACTGTTTCCATAATAACGTTCACAAACTGATCTCTGTTACAAAAGGATATGCCCGCCCTTCACTGTCTTAAGCCATTTCCCTGATCCAAATCGACTTTCCTGTCTTTTCCAGCGTACAATTAATACATCATCGTCATCTTCAGGCAGATATTTTGGCCTCCATAGCTCCTATCAAACTGCTAAATCTGGCAAATACTCCTAGTTTTAAGACAAAACCAAAAGAAAATAAATTAAATAGCCCGTACTGAAAACATTCTACACTCTACACCCAATAATAAACCCAAAATTGATATTAAATTAAATGCTTATAGACCCAAAAAGTACCCTACCCAAATCTCGAGATGACTGCATTTTTATTTGATGTCGATGATTCTGCCCATGGATGCAGTGGACCAAATGGAACATCTCCTAATTGAAGCCAAAAGAAATCCGTGGGACTGACTCCTTGGCTTATTGTGTTTTAATACTTTTATCTCTTTTAGTCTGATCTGTTCGCTTTTATCCATTTTAACTGTGATTTACTCATACTTATTACCATTTTAATTTTCTTCTAATAGGTCCCAATAGATTTTAAATTTTACTTATGCAATGTATTAATCACTTTTATGGGACATCTGGTTGGTGCTAGCCATATCTGGCTCTTGCGCCATAGGCCCTGTAGAAGTCACTCACTCACATACAATTTTTGTTTGCAGAGATTGCTCCTTTGTACATCTTATGTCACTTGGCCTGAGCTGTAATCATATTCTAATACTATCCAGTGTTTCATGATCGTTGCACTTTGTAAAACTTTATTATTTTAAATTTGCCTTCATTTCCGAACTTCGTAAATTGTTTGCATTTCGCGAACTGAATTGATTTTCAAAACAATTAAGATTTTACTTTTATAATGCGTTGTTAGATTTTTCATCAGTATTTTTAAAATTTAATTTGGTTTAGTTAAGGTGAAGAAAAGGCAAATCAGACGAATTTTTGGGAATGGTTTGGCGCAGCGAAGCCAGACTTCACCCTGAATGACAAATACTCCCACTGTAGCTCATGCATGTCGTTAGAGGCGATCGGGTAACGAAAGTGTCTGGTGGTATAGCCGGGCACTTGTCCCTGCGGAGATTATATCGGCAGGACCTCAGGGACTTGCCTTCTTTCAGGTAATCGGGTACTGGAACCTGGCACGGCACCTTAGTGATCTTTTCTTTCCCATAGGGGTTCCACTGTCTTTGGTACTAAACACGGTGACGCACTCCCGGGATACCTAGCTGATCCTTCTCTTACTTTTCTCGACCCACCTCCTTCCTTGTAGATCCATTTTATCTTTCATTCTTAACGTCTAGACTAAACAGTTTAATCTTGTTTGTTTTTGGCTATAGCTATCTGTCTCTTGCAATAAACTTTACATTCACTCACTCACTAGCCAGACTTCAAGCATTGCGCAATAAACAATCAATCATTCACTTCCTCATTCATTTTCTTCTCAAACCATATTGCTGTCTTTTAATTGCAGGGACTAAAATGTAATCGGAAATAGGTAAGAAAAGGAATATTTCTGTCCATGTACTTTGCTATGGGTCAAGTTTTTCTCTATGTGTATATATGTGTGTATGCATACGTGTATATATGTAATGATTTAACTTAATCTTACTAATTTCTTCACTATAATAATTTAATTTACTAAATTTAATTTATCATCTCTCCTTTAAAATAATTTTAGCAATACGTAACTGAACGAAGACTCT
>BMAW01066970.1:0-25000 GCA_019974015.1 Nephila pilipes | reverse complement strand
ACAGCTGGTAGGTTTTTTTCAGTCAACCCTGTGGTTCATTCTTGGTTACTTTAAAACCCGATACATTAAAGGATGTCGGAACCTCTAAAGCGTAGTGCTAAACGAGCAATATGTCTTCTGTGCTTTTTATTATTTGTACAATGTAAAAAACTTTATTTTATTTTGACTCTACATTCATGTTTATATTGTTAGAATTTCAAATTTTTCACTGTTGTGCATGAGACAATTTTCCAAACATATTATGAAACGGTCTTGCTCGACTTTCCATCAATCTCTGGATTTTTCATTTAAGTAAACCTGATGCAGGTACTAGACTACATTACGATCGATTTTTTAACATTATATAACGTGGCTTCAACAGCATTATTCTGCTAATTTTCCTGGTATATTAATGCGCTTTGATTATTACATATTAATATTCGATTTACTTGTTGATATTTGTACTAAACAGCAAAATTGATTAACTTCGTCAATTTTATCCTTTATAAAAAAAAAAAAAAAAAAAAAATCATTGTTTTTTTTTTTATATAGTATGAAGATGTGTTTTCTTCTAAAATCTAGACGCAGAAAGTGGAAATAGTGTTTTTAGCTGAGATTCTCATCTGGGGCTAACCAGTTGCTCAATATTTACCCTCATAGCAAACGTACCACCTTTAAAAGTTTTCCTCCTGTAATTTATTGTAATTTCGTTCTAGTCGAGAGTTCTGTCCTGTTCATGAAGGAAAGAAAGTATACGTTTTTTTATGTATTTAAAAAATATTTATTGTACAATCTTGCTACTTAAGCCGCCTCAAGGATAATTAGAAGGGATGATAGTAGTGAACCACAGCCGGCGAGCTCACTGAGCTAGCCATCAACCAACTGCTACCAAAGGTCCTCCCACCAAACTGGGCCATGCATGTTAAATTGGATTCCTCAGGTACACCATTATTTGAATGAGGTTCCAAAATTACTGTTTTTTGTCTCACACTCTCAAGGCCCTGGCAATATTATTAATAAACAGTTAATCAATTCACAAAAGTTAGAACCATCTATAGTATTCATGTGAACTGCCTTTTTAAATTATGGAGAAAATTTTAATTTAAGGTTCTGGTAAGTGTACATCTTATAATTTTTTGAACAGGAAAATAAATGGTAATGGAAAAGTGGATTTATTCTAGGAAAAAATATAAGTAGTGACTATACAGGATACTAACAACCTACCAGGTGAAGCTTATTCCTAAGTAGATCCTGAACGAGAG
This sequence comes from Nephila pilipes, assembly GCA_019974015.1. Lineage (NCBI taxonomy): Eukaryota > Metazoa > Arthropoda > Arachnida > Araneae > Nephilidae > Nephila > Nephila pilipes. The sequence goes on along the minus strand of BMAW01066970.1, from coordinate 23,759 downwards.
AATGTTGTATAAGGAAAAGGCTGTACAATCACGGCCAAAACATCTCTGAACTTTTGAAATTTCCTAACCAGTGCTTTAATTTGAAAATACACTGTAAGTAAATGAAAATTGAAAAGTAGCATCAAAAAAACAGAGGCCGGCAATGTTCGTGAAATCAGATCATTTTACATCATGATAATAATATAGAACACAATGTTGTTTTGGTCACTTCATTAGAAAAAATCGCAAGCCTTTAGATGTGAAATTACTGTATCCATCCAATCCCCATAATGGCACTTGATAACTTAACCTGTTATTCCATGTGACAGTAAGTTTTCTCACAGGAAGAACAATCAAAATTGTAGCAAACTTCAAGCATTTATTGAGTTCATTCTAAAGACAAGGTATTTCAAAATGAGATCTTAAGTAAGGTCATAAATTTTACGGTATACAAATGTTATTAGCTGCATGAAATGTATTTTCTTCTTCTACCTACCTAACGGACTGGAATATCGGTAGATAACAAATTGAATTTTCTTTTTTTTTGAGTACTAAGTCAATTTTTATTACTACCACCAAGTCGTTGATACTTCATATATATTACAATTTTCCCATACTTGACGTCAGAGGGGCTTCCGGTTAGTGCTCCGATATTGAATCAGCAGCGCTTTTGGTGCCCGTAAATTATGAGGCAAAATTAAATGTGATCCACTTTTTTGTTGCAGTGAATAGTAGCTTATATATTTTATGTGCATATATTTCTAGGACTAGAACAAGAAGACCTACGAGAATCTTGTCGGAAAATGGCTTTAATCGCCAGTTTCTTGAGGATATTTGGTTGCATTTGAGCCACTGCTCATAACTGATGGACCCAAAAAAATGGAGTACAAAATTCTTTTATATATTCCTCTTGTTTCTCTAAATATACATCCACAAAGTAGCTGAAATAAATAAATTTCATTAGTGGCCTGGAAATATACCTCGTATAATAAAAATTAGTCTGTATTAAGAACCAAAATTAAGAAAAAATTATATTTATAAATGTCAATTACTTCAATCAACTAGCTCTCATGCTACACAATATTACTTGGGAAATTATATGTAAAACATGTCTAATTCATTCTCAAGAAGTACCCACTAGAAAGCTACTACAACTGCTTTTACTTATTAAATAACTCACTGTATTCCTCATCAATATTCTAAGTGTATCAGATATCCATAAAGTTAGGAGCTTCATTTTAAAATAACAACGTTTTTATGTGTGTGGTTTATGGAATATATAAATTAATTGTGCTTCACTCAGGGTTGAAAGGTTTACTACTTCTGCTTTTTTATTTTCTATCACGCTGAAGAGATGATCCCAATTAACTGCGTGAGAATGCTGCAAGTTAAATGTGAAAGGTTTCATTTAGGCTATTATAAATTTCGAGGGAGTTTTGTAACTGATTGCAGTATATATATATAGAATCCTAACCGAAACAAAAGCATGGCCTGCCTAAAAGATGCCCAGGGGTTTCGGATCCAACAAAACGGATTTAAAAGATATATCTAACTAAACCATATATTATTGTACAGCATTTACTGAGCTAAAATAACGGCTGATTATATACATTTGAAAGAATTATCAGATCGCACTGCTCTTCTCTGTTATCAACTCTTCCGTCTAGCTAGCCAAAGCCTATAGTCTGTGTCGGCTCATAACTTGGTGTTGGGGCTATGTCTCAAAATGATAAAAATCCCATATATATATATATATATATACATGGGCCTGTAAAAAAAGTTTATAACAGTTTTCTCACAGTTCATATTTTGATGCTTAAAAATGCATAGTGCTACAAAACACTAAGCATAATGAAAATCACGATGTTTGACGCACCAATTAGTAAAATGATAAAAAATTGTGCTTTTTAGTTATTTTAATTACTTCCTTGAACATAGGGTTTGATCCAAATTTAGAATAGTGATTAGGGAATTGTAACACATGTGGACATTTATAAAAAAAGCCATAAGCAATACACATTTGGCTGTAAGTCTCTTGAATCATTGATCGGATACTCAACTGAAAAACCGTCCACCATTCCTGCGTAACTGTCTGGCGCTTTTAGCAACATTCTTCATAATGGTTAAAACACTCTGTGTGGTCCATTATACATCAATTATGGAGGTTTACCTGACCACTGGTAGACTTAAAAGTCTAAAACTATGATAGAGCCAAATTTCACCATGCTTTACAGCATTTGCTCAGTTCTTTTTGATTTGTTTTTCTGCCAACAATGACTCTGAGGATCCGTGTTCTACGTGGGTAACTACGTGGGTTTCTGTGGGTGGATTTATAATTCAGAAGGGTCGTCCCACGTGGTATACCGATATATAAAAAAAAGTTAAATGGTTTCTTTTGTTTTTCTGACAGAATCAGGTGTGGGTTAGATAGACGCTATTTTTCCAGAAGTTCTTTTTTTTTTTTGTGTTTTTCGCAACGACAGCCTCCTAGGTCTGCAGCAGCATATATATGTTTTATTTACTAGCAATCTAATTCGGTCCGAAAAGGCCGCTGGAATTGTGTTCTGCTGTTTTGCCGCTGCTCAGCAGTGGAAGTAACGAAAAGTAGTTTTACGGCAACAAAAAACGGTTGCAAATACAAGAAGATAATCTAAGAGTTATTTATTTTGGCAAAGTATTTTTTTTTTGATAATATCTAGAGCGTATCAATATAGCACGGACCTCAAGCGCAGGTTGAATCTCGGGTCAAGTTAGAGGATGACACCAAGTTCTCTGTTCCTTTCTCCAAACTTCACCACATCAGTAACTGGATGACGGAAAGTTCCATTCACCCAACATGCGAAAGCCCCAATAAACGGATGGTGCATCAGGGCCGGTGAAAGAGGAGAGCGCGGTAGGGCCAATGCAGTACGTATCTTAAAAGATTTGAATTTTAATGCGGTTTAATCAGTCGTGCTGTCGTTCGCTTTATTTGTTTTGATAATCGAAGATCTTTATACTATTGTTCTCAACCTGGTAGCAAATGGACAGAAGGTGAGTTCAAAGTGGTCTCCACCTTTTCCGTTGAATTGGGGAGTGAGGCTTTGATTGTAATGACTCTGAATAAAGAATTGGCTTGATGGCCAAGCCAAATTTGATGAACCTATGAAAGTAAAGTCCTCACTTGGGATGAAGAGGGAGAATTGTTTTCCCAGGTATCATTTCATTTGAATGTGGCAAACAAATCTGATTAAATATGATCAAAAAAGAGATTTTCTAGCTTTTAGCTGAATTGCATAATTTTTTTTATTAAAGGCCAAGTATCGTTTGGTTGTTTATTATTTAATACTCAAGCATTAAAGAATAAAGAGAATATTAGAATATAAACTGGCATGAGGCTTTATAATTGTAAAAAAAATCCACTGCATTCAAGAGTTAATAATTGTGGAGTTTCAAGTTGCTGTTTCTGCACCTGACAAAATCATCATTGATATTATTTTTTAAAACAATGAAATCATTTATTTATATATGCAATAAAATGTATAAATGAACAAAAAATTCAACGAAGTACAATGAATTAGCTGATACCCACCCGCTTCGCTGGGCAGACGATAATATTATATTTTGGAACCTATGTGTGAAATATCAAGAAAATTTTCAATTTTTAAGCGATAATGATAATCTAAATTTAAAATTTTAAGAAATTGATTGTTTGTAATAATGGTTCTCCACGACTTTCAAATACATGAGAAAAATAAAATGTTTTAGTAAAAAGTCTTCCCATACACATATAATATGGATAAAATTCATTCCACCCTATACATGTTACATCTAGTATTGCCAAAGATACAACCTTTGTCGGAAGATTCATCATGTACTTAACTTTCAAGTGAAATACCCTCGCAATGACATCTTGATTATCATAAGACTTTTGTAATTGCCTCAAGAGATCTTTGATTTCTGACCATTTAGGATTGCAGTCGCTTGCAATCCTAAAAAAAAGTCGACCAAGTCGGGACGTCCGAAATGTCTTACGTATGTCATATCGTCTTGAGTTCGCTCATGCATGTAGCGATGTTCTCCAGTAAACGAAGATTGTCTTGCGTGTGTGCCACTCCGTAAGAAGTCGCCATTTTAGTATTTCCCACAATCTCTCTATATTTTGGAGCTAAACTACACTTTCACCAACCGTGGGATTCCAAACTCATTTATTTCTATCGCTAAATATGTGCGTTTTCTATTTTCATCTTGCCAATCCTCCATCAGCGCTTCAATATTGAATTTTTTGGTATTTTTCCATTTAGCACGCGTTAATCTCACAAAGTAAACGTAATTAGTGACAAAACACAGTATACATACAAAATATGTTCCCTTTGGCATCGGTCATATCATTTTTGGCGATAAAGTCGCCAAAATTTGCATACCCGATAGATAAGAGTAGATTAAAAGATGAAAATTACCTTTAAGATAAGTCTTCCGTAAAATCCATTCTTAGTGAGCGTCTACATCGCAAAATGAGTAACTATGCTAAATTTCAAGTCAATCGTTTGTATAGTCTTAGAGATCTCGTAATGAGTCAGTCAGTGGTATTTCGCTTATATATATATATAGATATTGAAGTTAAGATTCTGTATACTTTTAAAGCTATTTTTCTTCAGGATTCCTGCGATTCAAACTTTACTTTCAATGTCTTTAATAGTACGAAATGAAATGTTAAATATTTTCCTGAAAATTACTTAAAAAAAATAATTGATTTTCCACGAACATTTTGAATAGAATTTTTGAATTTTTTTTTTTTTTATATTTTATAATTATTTTGGTAGTTTATGTAAGTCCGGGTTTTTTTCATATATTTGGAGTATCCTTAATTTATTTATTCATGACATTTGTGTGAGGAATTTCTTAAAAATTTTAAAGCACCATCTTTGTAGACCTAATTTACCATAAATAACATATTTTGATGACTCTTTGTCGCAATACAAGAAATGTTTTCAACACTTGTAATTTGAAAGTAAAATGCATGAAATTTGTTTTCAAATTTGTTAATTTGCAATTTTTACCAAAAAAAGAGAAAGATATTGGATTATGACATTTGAAGAAGAAAGTAAATCATTGTATTAGGTGTTTTTTTTAAATTCGAAAACAAGAAAATGTTAGTAGTAGGCAAGGTTAATTAAAAAACATTAAAAATAGAAAAATATAACTATGATAGATATTAAGGAAACAATTAGATGATACAGTATAAAATAAACTTGATTTTCTGGAGAGTCTTTGTCCTTCCGAATAAAAATTGCGAGATGTTTTCCCCTTTCTTGAGCATTCTTAAAATATGCTAAGTAGTTACTTTTAAAGTTCGCTTTTTCAGAAGGCATTGGGATTGATTCTACGATTCTCAACGAAAACATAAATTCATTAACATGTAACATAAGCGGTGCGATTTGTGAAGACTGGAAAAAATAACATTAGTTACAATTTCGTCAATAGATGGCGCGCTGTGCTTAAACCTAAAGCAGTTTTTGCAGATAATTAAAACAGATCCTTTGAGGGTTTTTTTTTTTTTGTGTGATTGCAATAAAAACACTGAAGATCACACCTTATTTATTCAAATATTTATGAACTGCGTGGCGGCATTGATATCATAACTTGGAAACCTTTAAATGCGCTTCATCTCAACTTTACATTTTAAAACATGGTAACTAATATATATAACACTTTTTATGTTCAGCAACAAGTTTATAGTTGCTAAAAAACCATTAAAATTAAACTTTGTGGGAAATATTAACATCGGGAGAAAAACTCTTCTCGGAAAATAATTTTATCTCGATAACAACAATGCAGTTAAAGTTCTTCCAAAATTCCGGAGACAGAAAAATTTAAGACATAAACCCTTGTTCATAAAATTGCAGTTCACAGAATGATGCAATGTTTATTCAAACCAAATCAGTCTAAATTTGAAGAATTGTTTTAGCTGTTAAGTAACAACACAAATTAAAATAAAATTTTGGAAACGTTGGAGAGCCCAGTAGTCATGGTCGCGAACATACTGCTGGAGGCATCGACAAGATAGTGAGGCACGTTATATCTGGTCGCTGTCCCAAATCCTCTCGTAGATGTGTTGTGGAAATTTAGAGGGGTAGATGCCTGCTTAGATATCACTGGAACGAACTCAAAATTGTGAGATCCCTTGTGATGCTTCTCAATGCGACGTTAATAAGCAATCAATCAAATGTTACTTCATTGGTCTGCCATGGTTCACCGTTCTTGACGGAAATGCGTGCTTAACTCATGGATTATCTATGATCATGGAAGAGAGAAAATCTCATCTAGTCAACATATAAATACCTAATATTTTACATAAGAGTTCTTTGCAACATGAAAAGAATGAAGGGAAATATTTTCTCCCTATTCTTCTTTGATATGATTAAAAACTATTTCATTTGTTCAATGTTTTCAAAAATGCAAGACTTTTTAGGATTTTCATTATAATTCAGTGATTGAACATTAACTTTGCATTGAGATGCAAAGAAGTGTCTTGAAGAGTACAGCACTCTTTGCATTGAGATGCACAAGAGCTGCTGGCGAAGGATCTCATAATATTGAACCTCTGTCAAGTGATGAGGACGGGCACCTGAGTCAATATTTCTAATTCCAAATTTCTCTATCACGCCAACGAAAGGATTTAGGACCTCTACCAGATTTAAAGTGTATCGACTCCGCGACACAGCTAAGCTGCAGTGGTATCAGGTCTTGAACCCACGACAACATGAAAACAGCGTCGTCCACGATCACGCCCACTAAGGTACCGCGGTCTCTACCTGGGACGTGCATAATTATTTTACTACGCATGTTGAAACAGCATATTACGCTGCTATTTTAATACCTTCTAAAAAGGACATAATGGGGAACTCTTTCGATGAACCTGGATGAGGAAGTTGATTAAGTAAAATTGTTTTAACTTTTTCTAGTGGTAATTTTTTAGAATGAGTAGAATACATTTTTTTCATAACTTTTCCCAATATTACGGGTGAGAAACAGAGTCAGTTTATTAGTGACACATACAAGTGTGTACCATAATTTCACCTTCATTTTTGATGAATGGGACAACTGCTCATTGTGCTTCTTAACATTATATTATTTTCGTATTATATCAAATCACAGCTGTAAAATCGGTATGTTGTTTTAATATTCCAAAGTCAAGTAGTTTTAGATTAAACCTATTATCCTCTCGAAGAAAATCCAAAACTATGAATTGCTTTTAGAAAATGCATCTTGTTCGAAAACCCCAAAGAAACGAGTGTGTGGTCGGGGAAGGCTTCGTTAATGGAACGCTTGACGCCGATTGAAAAAGAATTTGTTTCAACGAAGCATGTTAAAGACCTAGTCCTAGGTCCTTTGAAGAAGCCGTTTGCTCACGTCTGCTACACCTAAATAGCAAAGAACACCGCAATATCATTGGTGCATTGTTGGGGAAGGGGATCCAAATGGCTCTGTTTCTACAATTAATTTTAGAATATAGTTCTGTAAGGGTTATAGCAGAAGGTAGACCCTAAAATTTGCTCACACGTTTTTCAGTAAATGCTTCTGCAGTGTTTAAATAAGAAGGTGCTTATAGTGGATGAAACAATTGAGACACAAAATTCCGTTTCAACTTATTCAAATGAACTACTCTCGTGCTGTCATGCACTTTGCCTCAATTAGATAAATGTTTACTAAAGTTATTATTTTTCAGATAGAATAGTTTCGATTCTTGTCAGATCAATATATAAATATCATCGATTTTTTTCTTAGTTGGGTTTTATATTAACGTCACACTAGAAGCAACACGAGGACTATCGGCGATGGACTTCGTAATTTTTAGCCACGGTCAAGTGACGAGGACGACACCTGAAAAGGCACCCCCTCTCTCTCTTCATCCACACCATGCCATCGGGATTAGCAATATCATGCTGAATTAGCAATATCAGTTGAGATATTTACTTGCCTCGATTACCATGTGTGAAATTTTACTTTCGCGTTGTATTTATATTTTAAGTACCAAGCGTATGAAATTGCTATAATGAGATGTTTCTCTGATACTTCCGCTTTTTTTTTCCAAATTCTAGTCAGAATAAGCTACTATAAATAAACATGATTTACACAAATTTATTCTGGAGTTTAGATTCATCATACGACAGCCTCACTTGACTGTTCAAAAGCGAAGATATATCGCATGCATATTATTTAGGTTCTGTTTCAATATCCTTAGAATAGATTAAATGCTAAAAATAGGAATCACACTTCCAGAAAATAAAAAGAATGACAATACAAGTGAAGACGATTGACCATCATCCAAAGAACTTAGAAATAATGTGGATGTCTATTGCGAGTTCTTTGCAATCCGTCTGAATTAGTCTGTCAAAATTTGGAGTAATAAGGTAATAATCAACTCCATAATTTTTTAACAGAGATAAAATTTTCCTGTACGCCTTACCGATTCTCTATGAAATTGCCTGATAACCTTTTTTGACACAGTCAGGAAGAAATCTTCATTAAGAATTTTTATGAAATATTAATGATTAATTATGATTCTCATCGTAATTTATTTTCTTGGGTACGTGTGAGTATTTCTAGAGTTTATTCCGAAAGACCATCAAGTTTTTTCTTCTTATTAAAAACTACAAACTTATTTGTAGTAACACATTAAACGATTTTAAAATTGATTTGCTTGCCTGGAGCGTTGTTTACTTTGTATTATTGCGTGTACTTTCTTTCTGATTAAGTTTTAAATTCTGAGTTACCTTGAATTGGGTTAATAAGCTCAGTACTTTTTCTTACCACTTTTACATGATTCATCTGGGTTTTTATTTAATTCTTTTAGTTTTATCATCAGCTTCCTTAGAATGCAAGTAAGGATTTTAGACCCAGTTAAATGTAACAAACAGCAGTCTTCCGACGTTTCTTACGATGTCTTTGAAATAGCTAGGATTTGATTCCGTGATTAGGTTTGAATATCAGCTGTAATGTAGATGATGATAACAGGAATTGGACAGAAACTGTTTCTTTAAGAATTAACAAACCTAAGAAATGTGTTTTCAGAATCCCAACTTGTAAAATAGAAAGTTTTATTGTTACATAAACTTATTCTAAAATTCACTCAAGTAAGAAATTTTCTATATTGAAGAAACCACTTAAATAGGCAATGCGTCATGAGATTGTTTATGTATGCGGTCTATAAATTCCTGTGTTATTGAATATGTTTTAGAAGAAATGTCTGTTTTTTGCAGACATTAAAAAATCCAATCTGATTTCTGCGATGAAGGATTAAGGTAAAAAAAAAAAAATGAATTATTACTGCTAATGTTTTCGCAAGGAAAAATATTGCTATTACTAAGACAAGAAAAATCTATTGCAGTAGATAGATTTCGGTAAACAAAAAAAAAGATGTTGAAAATGTGTGAAGCAGAAACCAACATTTCGTCACAAGAACTATGGGTTGAATTTCTTGGTCGCCGGGGTGAAAAGGCAGTAATAGATACATGATATCAAACCAATCAAGTAATTTATAGAAGCCAATCACACTATAGCATACGATACAATTACTGGGAAGTGAAGTTTGTTCCGATTTTTAATTTCTTAAATTGTTAGCTGTAATATAAATAACTTCTGGCATCGATCATTTAACAAAATCGTTTTAAAAGGAATGAAATGTACTGCCTAAGAATTTCTTTTATTTTTATAAATTGTTGTTTTCTGTTGAAGAAAGAAGGAATAAATATCCTTTTCAACATACGTTTTCTTTCTCGCTTCTCAAGAAACAGTAGAAACTGCAACAACAATTACGATGTTTCTCAGCAAGATAAAGAACTGTACTATTATTGAATCACACCTTACATATTAGGGTCAGAAAAAAGCATCATACATATTTCAATCTGCAATGACTTTTATCTGTAAATGCAATGTAAATAGATTTACTATCAATGAATTTTACTGATAACTTGCGTATAACATATTATTTTACTTTCATCAAAAGGATAGAATTTTTCTATTTTTATGTTATTTTTTTTTTAAATTTTAATAGGATTCCTACATACATCTCATAGAATATCAGTTAAATACATTGATTATTTCTTGCAGAGAAAAAGAAACTATTCACTCATTTGAATAAACATTTGACATTTTTTTTTCAAATTTAAAGGTTAACTGTATTTCCTTAGAAACGAAAGATATTAGAATGTAATGTATTAATGAAGTAACTGATAACATATTGTGTTCCCTTTAGAACCTAGTGGTCATGATCGAGGATTCGCAGCCTGTGTTGTTTTTATCCAGTCCTTAGATCGATATCTAATATCATTAAAGACTACTTATGTAGCAGGGCTAATGCACGTTAAATCTGATCAAGGCTCCATGTCTTTCTGTTAACGCGGTGTAGAAGTCTCAAGTGGGAGGTTCCAGGTCAGATGTCATCCTCGTATTTTTGACCTAAGTCCAAAATTCAGAGATCCGTCACCAACATCCGTCGTGTTGCTTTTCAGTGTGATATTTTCTAACAATCACAGAATAACATAATATTTTCATCCCTCCCTCCCTAAATCTGAAACAAACATTTGCAGATGTATGAGAAAATTGAAATTGAAACTAAGAGATATAATTCTTACCAAGAATTACCACCAGTAAATTTAAAAAATAATTTACATAACAATCTTCTCTTGCAATGTATCGTGTGCGGAATTTCTCCGTATGAATGCAGATATTAAAATAACTGCGCTCAGTGTAGTTGTTCGTAAGAAAATTGTATGGTCAGGCTGTCATATTTTCATGACTATGGAATAGACTAGTTTGATTTCTAGCATATAATGTAAGTTTTAAAAAAACATTTCTTTTAATAAAATTGTAACGTACCTGCGTATTACTAGAGATGCTTCTAATACTTTAGGTAGTCAATGGATTGAACACGCATTTCCGGCAAAACCTTCTGGTCTATATACGTCAGTGAAATACAAATGCTTCAGATTCGTGTTTGGTGGTAAGTGAATGTAATTACAGCTTTCTTTCTATACGAAGTCAGTACAGAATTCAATTGCTCCAACTTTAATCGAAGTGGATTTTCCTTTCATTAACGTGTGTTGAAATAAGTTCAGTGTGATCAAATTACGACTCAATTTCAAAATTCGGACAACAATAACCATATTTTAACTACTGCAACATTAATTTCAAAAACTCTGGAAGCCGCGAAATAAATTAAATTAAATAAATTTCACATTGTTTTATATAACCATTTACAAATAAATTTTCTAATATTAAAAAAAAATTAATACATGAAAAATTTCCTTATTGTGCATCAAAACAAATAAGCACAAATTGTGAATTTAAAAAAAAAAAACTGATATTAATTTAATTCTATTTTCGATATGAAATACCCATTCATCATTATATGCATTATATGCTCTTTAAACTGTTCATTATAAGAAATATGTAGGAGTATGTTTCCGTTATAATAAGAAAGGGAATAAAAGAGTATTTACGTAAAGTATAAAACAATTTGCGACATCTTTTTTGTGAAAACGGAAGAGAAAGCATTTATGAATACGATATGACATAACATATTCATGTTCTAAAAACCTTTTCATTCCAATGCATGAGGGATTTAGGCGACGGACCTCGTAATCTTAGCAACGTTTAAGTACTAAGGAAAATACGCAATGTTAAACCTTATTCTAATAACATCCACACCACATTTTAAGATTTTGTGCTCCGACGGTATTAAAAAGTATCAAATACTTTACTCGAAAGTTCTTAAGTCGAGTCATGACTCGAGCGTAAGGCATTGCGAAAACATAGAGGGCCACGAACTCTCTCCCACGATCACTTGGCTAATGTAGCCGCGCAATTGCATTCGCTTTGCTTCTAATATGTTATCAAATCATACCCAACACCTTTTTGAAGAATAGTTTTGGGTATTTTATAGAAGTATCTACACAAATTAAAATTAATCTTTTGGGATTGGTACGGTAACGGCTGCCCATTCCGGGCTGCCTCTTGTGCCATAGCTAAACTCAAAGATTAAACACCAAGACTCAATAAGTCAATCAAAGAGACAGTAGAACAATAATTACGCAATTTATTAACTTCTTGTTAATGTAACAACAATTATGAATGCTCTCCTGTGGGCAGGGGTCTTACTGCCTTAACTCAATCTACCAATAATAATCTAACAGACTCTTAACACTAAGCCTGCAACTCAGACTCTGGAACAATTGTTGAACACTGATCTCTTGAAAAACTAAATCTCTTGGATCACTCAACTTCCTACTCCAACCTCTCTTTCCACCTCTTTCAACTCCTCCTTCAACCCTCTCTATCGGGACTCTCAGTCGGAGATTATATATTTCCTAACTTTCCCGCGTCACTTATCAAATTATCTGTAAACGAAAGGTCGGACATCAAAGTTGTTAAAATAAAATAGCTTGAAATTTTCTCATGGGGATTCTTAGAATGATTTGGATTTTGTGATATCAGTTTTGATCCATGTTTCAATTGAGAAAACTGAGATAATTGGGGACAGATATATAATAATTTTAATCTCAACGTGGTTCTTATTATCAAGAATGTTTCGTTCTGCACATCTTCATAACTTTTAGACAAGTACAAAGAAACTGTCTTAAATTATCTATCACTAGATACAAAATTGGATACAGCAAAATAAACATTAATGAATAAATAATTTGGTTACTTGAAAAAAATTCCATAGATCTTGAAAGTTGGCTCATTTACATCCGAGTTTCCACTAATCTATTCGGTAACCCAAATTCCACAGTTCCTTTCAAGATACCAACAATTGGACCTCCTCGATTTCGAATCCGATTCCGAATGAATTCATCTACAAATTCTATATCGCATCTATAATCGAATTTAAGGGATGATGCGAGCTTTCCCGATGCTTTTATTGCAGCCTTTGGTGGGTCCAAACGTTTTCTTTTTTAAAAAGTTCTCTTTTATGATAGATTTCTTTATAAATTTTGTTTAAAGTTTGATAAAATTTCTTTATGAAGTTTGATAATTTGAACTATAATATTCCAGTTTAAATACTGCCTTAGTCTGAGTGGAGCATGTTTTTCAATAAAATGTTATACTTTGAATAAAGTATGAAGAGCAAAGTTTCCGTTTCATTATAATCACTACGCATCTGAGCAGTGTAAAAATGTTTTTTTTATTATTTATATCCAATCATATATATCCAATAATAAAAGTAATTTGTTATCATACTATTCAAAAATGTAATTAATAACAAATTATTGCAGTCTCAAACTGTGAAATAGTGAAATAAGTAACTTTTTCTTTTTACATATTAAGTATTTCTAATTGAAAAAAAAATCTAATATCTCCTTTTCACTCAAAAATATTCTAATAAAACTATTATTTAAAGTGATTATACAACCCACAAAAGTGGCAATGTTATTCAAAACTCTTTATTACGTCAAAATGAGGAGTCCTCTAAACAACTAAGTGACGTTACTACGTATGAAACTATGGATAACTAAATAAAAGGAACATTAAAATGCTTACTTCTTGAGTGGTGTGTCTTCCAAAGCAAAGAAATGTCACCAAACGATACGTTGATCCGCCAAAAATGAAAAGTGTCGGTTAACGACATCGTGTTCGGGCACCTCGCTATCCATACTTCCACATTATCTCTTCAAGATGACATTGATTCCCGACAGATATAAAGTGCATCAGTGAAGAGAAAGGCGGAGAGGAATTATATACTATAGAGGCTCGAAATTAACTTTTTTGAAATCTAATTCCTATGTATTATTAGCTAGTATACTGAAGATATATTCCAATATGCAAAGTAAAATATTTATTAACACACAATTTACGCGTATAAAAAATTAATTAAGTATACACAACTCAAAAATAATCTGAACAAAGAGAGATAGCTTAACACACCTTTCCCGCGAGTGAAGTTTAAATTCTAAAGAAGTAATATTACTTTTGATTGGGAGCGTCCATTGATGTGAGGTATAACATTTCTTAAGAATCAATCCTGATACACAACGACTCTTTAATGGAATCAGGGTTCGAGCTCATGAATCGATGGAAATGACCCTGACCATGATAAATTCACTGACTCGACGGCAAAAGAACAAAAAAAAAACATACAGGGAGGAAGAATACTTCCCAAGCAATGGATGTTTGGAAGAGTTTAAAGGGAGATCAATGCGTCTTTGTTTCTAACGAGTCTCATTGATACGCGACAACTCTTTTTCCAAGCCATGAAAGAAAATATTAAAGAAAAATTAAACTTTTTTTCGGACTCGCGAGTAGTTTTAATGCTAAAAAATTAAGCCTAGTTTTTTCTTTATAGCGTCGCACTAGAAGCAACACGAGACTATTGGTTACTGACTTCGTAATTTTGAACCTCGGTCAAGTGGCAAGGACGACACCTTAGCTGGCACCCCTCTCCAAACTTCCACACCACGCAAACATGAGGACTTTGGACTCGACAGATTTAACGTGCATCAATCCTGGCTATATGGTAGGTCTTTAATGGCCAAGGTTCGAACCCAAACCTTGCAACTCAGCGAAAACCGCCTACCACTTTTAAAACCACGACCACTAGGCTATCACGGCCATCTAAAGAATTCAGATCTATGAAATTCAAATCTTTCAAAGTTAAAAAAAAGTTATAAATATGAAGAATTGACGCCTATTGAGAATGCACTAAAACTAAAATTTTGTGGGGCTCGACCAAACGGTGCAATACAAGTATTGGGACATCCAATACCCTTACCCTTAAATTCGTATGCACCGAAATTATGCGGGATCGGTTTAAATTCGAAAGGATCCACTCGCTAGTATCTTGAATAGAATTATGAAATTTTGGTCTCCAAAATAATGGGTGGGGGGGAATTAATCTAGAATTGTGACAATTCTTATAGTTCACGTAAATTTTTTGAAATCACCAAATCCTTTTTCATTATTGTTTATTTGCGTTACTGCGTTCATCCGCTGTCAACGGATGTACATCTCGTTACCTGCCTAAATGCCATGAAGTGGTACACAGTAAGAAAGATTCTTCTTAACAAGTACCAAAAATGAAATGAAAATTAATAATATATATGACAACAATAATCTCACTCAGTTTTTCCAATTGAAATATGGATCACAATTGTATAACAAGATGCAATTCATTCTAAGAATTACCACTAAAAATGTTGCTATACATATTATTTAAGCAATTTTGATGTTGGGTGTATCGTTATTGAAGAGCTTGATAATCGAAACAAATTAAAGTAGCAACGTTGTTAGCAGTTGTTAGAAAAATGATTTTACTCTCATGTTATATTTGGTTAGCTTACAAAACATTTACTCTTTTGTTTTTACTCGTGAGATTAACTGCCTTATTCACCGTTAACTGGTCTGGCAGTCAAAGGAAGTGCATCCAGGGGTTTTCCTAATATGCATTTCGCCATTTTTGTTAAGACGCATATTATATGCCAGCGTGAAGATGTTAATGAGAATGTGCTTATATTTTATGATTGATAAGAGCCGTTGCAAATATTTCTTATAGGAACTGTTATATTAATAACGGTTAAAAGTGTTGAATAAAATTAAATTATAAGTTTTGTATCACTTTTCCTTCATTTCTGCAAGTACTGTATTAAATAATTTTTAAAAACGTTTTAATCTGGATTTATTGGTAAAGTAACTTGACCACACGGTGTCAATTTCCAGCCCGGTCAAAATATCCTCACTTGAACTTGAGTCACAGAATGAACCGGCGATAATGAAATGCACTTTAGGGAAAACCCCAGATGCATTTCCTTCGACTTCCGGTCCATTTAACGGTGTGAATACGGCGGTAAGTGGTGACACATGCATTTTCATTTTATTTTTATGACGTGAAGAATTTCCTTAGATAAGATGAACAACAATTCTTTGAAAATGGTAAAACCTTAACTCTTTAACACATGGATCAATAAGTCCCGAGACTGTGTGGTCGTTTTTTTGCGATTTCCTCCTTGAAACGCACCAGCAAGTCAATATAATAATCACTGTTGATCGATTTACCTTTTTCGAGGTAGTCAATGAAAATCACGCCATGCGTATCCCAAAAAACTGACGCCATGACTTTGCCAGCTGACTGCTGCGTTTTCGAGATGGTTTTGCCCGCACAGTGCTCAGATGACTGCTCTTCGACTTAGTGGAGGTGACCCATAATCATGTTCTCATGGTCACGTAACGAGCAAAATCTTTTGTTGCGAGTAAATAGCGATAAACAGCTTCGAATCATCAGACTCTGCTTGCTTTTTCACATCGAAAGCAATCGGGCACCACTTGAAAAACCTTTTCATGCTCACATCTTTCATGAAGGGAGGCAAATACATCCATGATATCTGTGTTATCCTGCAATTCCGAACTTTAGATCTTTCATTATAATTCTTTTGTCATTCAGCCACATTTTCCGGTGTAATTGGCTTCCACAGAGTCTACCCAGGCGTTCCGCGTCATTTGTGGTCCGACCACGTTAAATTGTGCAAAACCGACAAACGTTGCTTTTGATGGACAGAGTCCAAGGGTAAATATTCAATGGCATTGTCAAGCTGTGCACGGTGTTTTACCATTTAAAAACAATGTTTTACTTGCAGAAACGAAACCTGGTTTTCGCATTTATAAAAAATAAGGTAACTTTTCACTCCAACCTCAGATAACTCCAGTTGTTTCTGGTCCGATCGACTTAAAATTTTCACACGTCTGCCAAAGGTCTAGTACCTCAGACAGCACTGTTACTGGTTTCTACGAGCGCCAGCCTGGCGTTATCTCGAGTTATTGATTGATGATTAAAATTTTATATTAAACATTTACTATGTCAACTATTGATTCCACTTTTAAAACATACCTGAATTTATGATAAAACAATTTTAGTTTCAAAACAAATAAAAAGAACTATAATCAAAGAGCAAAATTACAACTGTTATAATCATGAATGCATATAATGAAATATTGAATGGAATTATGTGTAGGAGAAATAAAAATAGTTAAATCAAAGGATAATAATTCGAAAACTTAGGTCCTTGTATGATTTATTTCTTATTGACCTTAGTGCATTTAGTTCTTATGAAGTTTAAAATACTACAATATCAGCAATACAATGAAACTTTATTTTACAGTGTTAGACCAAGTATCTAATGATTCAAAATGTTATGAACAAAATCTTCTTTTTGAAGACAAAATAAGTTTAGACAAACATAATAAGGAGACAACCTTCAATATCGAACGGATTAAAATGTCTACACCTTTGTAGAACAAAACAATCTTTAAACTCCATCAGCAAGTATAAAAACGCCTGGAATAGTAGACGAGCGCTATCTTAACAGTACATTTTAAATCAATTGATTTAACGAGAATGAAATCTATGATTACATAAAACTATAATAAGATTATTGGTGGTTTTGACTTTCTAACTCAGGCTTAATCAGTCCGAGTAATAGTGAATCACAGCCGTTGGGAGTTCAGACCACGCCTCGGATAAAAATAAAAATTTGAGACATTACATTTACGAGAAAAAGAAACTATAAAACCTGAATACAATAGACGTACTCATTTTGAAATAGTATATTGTTATGAAGACTTGGACGTATATTTTTATCGATAACATAAAATATTCATGAAGCTAAAAATGAAATAACTTTCTCAAAATTATTAAAATATGGACTAAAGTTCCTTTTATACATTGGTTGCATTCGTATTTTAAAATTAAGGCAGCATCAAAACAAATGGTTTACTAAATTTTCGAACTTATATTTCATTACCACTGCACAAGGAAAACACATGAACTATAAAGGGATCCATGTATCTATGATTCAGTTTTGGGTCAAACAGTGTTTCTTCAGCATATTTTATTTTGATAATCAATACTTCTATATCTTCAAATTATATGATCAGTCTGAAAATGATTTTCTGTGAGTAATTGTGTTACAGATATCTATAATATTAGTTATATCGTATCTTAGTGACTTCTTTAATTTGTATAGATTAGTGTGAAAATTATTTCAACATAAATATTTAGTATGATGCTTTTATTTTATGCAATAACAGTAAAGTACTTAAAAGTGTTGTCAAATTTTAAAGTTTTAGCCTCTATGTACACTTTTTATCGTGACTATTAGCGATGAACGACAAGATTCATTTTTCACTTCTAAGTGTGAATTAACAAACGTCTTTTAATTGAAGAAATTATATATTTTTATCTTTTTTAAGAAATATATTTGTATTTAACATCAATCAATAACTCAAATTCGGATGGCATCGTAGTAAACCAGTAACCAGGTCTTTCTAGGTACTAACCTTTCTTGAAACGTATTCAAAATTTTAAGTCAGTCGGACCAATGTAGAGTTATCGAGTTGGAGTAAAGTCGTTTTGTAGTTTGTTTAAAAATGGAAAAACCGGTTTCGTGTTCTGATAAAAATTGTTTTAATGGAGTACTTACCGTGCAAAGCGAAATGGATTGAAAAATGTTACCCGGACTCTTGTCCATCAAAAGCAACGATTTGTCGGTGGTTTGCCGAGTTTAAACGTGGTCGTACCGACACAAATGACGCGGAACGCTCGGGTAGCCCTGTGGCAGCCGTTACACCGGAAAATGTGAGTGAAGTGACAAAAATTATAATGAAAGATCGTAAAGTGAAGCTCCGTGAGATTGCTGAGATGACACAGATATCATATGGAAGTGTATTTACTATCCTTCATGAAAAATTGAGCATGAAAAAGGTTTTTTCCAAGTGGGTGCCGCGATTGCTTTCGATGGAACAAAAACAGCAACGAGTCGATGATTCAGAAAGCTGTTTATCGCTATTTACTCGCAACAAAAAAGAAAGAAAGAAAAGAAAAATTTGAAAAAGAAAAGAAAAAGATTTGGAAAGAATGATTAATAATTCTAAAGGGTGATTAACAAAAGGTGTTATATTGATGAATAAAAATGTTTTTTTCAATGTTAGTCTCGGGAGTTATTGATCGATGTGTTAGTTAATAATTTTTTCTTTAAAAATATGAAATGTATTCGTCATAAACTCACATTATTGCGCATAAAAATGATTTCATATTTTTTTACCAACATTTTCTTCAATTAATTTGTTTATTTTGAATATATGTAAATATATAAGAAAAAATACTCGTGCTGAGATATTACCAAAGATATTTTATTATAAGACATGATTTCTACAATTCAACCAATTGGATGTTTGAAAACATGTGTAAAATAATCATATGTAATAATTATGTAGCAATAATTTTATTAAAATATCTTTGACGGTTTGTGCGAGGAATTGAAAGAACAAATGAATGTAAGAACAGGTTAAAGAGCTTTTTTGTAAAGAAAAGGAACAAGAACAGATAAAAACATTTCTTCTAGATTAACAGAAATTTCCATCCTTAATTATCAGTATTCATATATATTCTTTGTACTATATTTCATGTGACTTGTAATCATACCGCTATGCCGACAGTAAAAGTATGAAATTCTGCCTTTTTTTAATATAGTTGAAAGAAAAACCATTTGACGATTAAATCTAATGCTGTCAAATTAAATGCCTGTAAATTAAAATTTGTATGCTCCCAGATGTTACTAGAATATAAATATTTAAATTACTAGAATATAGGGATTATATTCTTCTTTTGACTTCAGAAAATAACAACATAATAAGTTCACTATAATAAATAGATATTTGTACGAAAGATTCACATTTATCATATAAATATTTTTCATGAGATTGCCCTTGTTTTAGTAAAATTAAATTTTATTTGAAGGAACTTTAATTCAATTTTATTCAAATTCAGTAACTATAGTTTATGAACTTCTCTAAGTGTTTTCATTCGAACACTTCAGATTTATATTTGACAAATTATTACTTTAAGCATTTTTCGCATTAAAACTTGGTAAATATTACATCTTTAATCAAACAAAAATTTGAGGTTAACAATAGAATGATTGAGAGATAAGTATGTTCATGAATTTATAACTGTGACATTCTTTACAAGTTTTTTCTTTGCAGAATGTTCAAAAGAGAAAAAATATTTCTGATGAAATTGTACTTGCATTGCTTTGTTTACTCATATTTAAGTAGATATATTAATCAAGAGTCTATTACAAAACAGTTAAAAAATTGGTTTAAGGGAATAAAACTTATAAATAAGTAAAGAATAACAACTTAATCTTACTTTTTATAATCAGAAAGAACATTCTACTCTAATTTTAAATTATTTAAGCATGGTTTTACAAACAGACTGGCAAAAAACATATTTTAATTCAAAAGACAAATTTCCAAATTTCGACATATTCCGCAGATGATAGTTAGACACATAAAAGTTAAATTTCTTTCTTTTCCACGCTGTAATTTAGCACTGGTTACTTTTATCCGTTTTGTGCAACACTTGTTAATAAATTTCGCATTTCCGTTTTGCCATCACAGATATAATTTGTTTATTCCTTTCTGCCACTCGTATCAATATATTTTATACTTCCGTTTTGCCATCAAAATAAAAATATCGTTTTTCCGTTTTGCCATCAAAATCAAAATTTCATTATTCCATTTTGCCATCAAAATCCAAATTTCTTTATTCCTTTTTGCCACTCATGTAGATATATTTTGCATTTCCGTCTTGTCACAGCATGTCTAGCATTTTTAGCATGTCTAACATGCTAAAAATAAAGGCCCAATATTATTCTAGTATTGTAATTATTCTAAACCCTCTGAAAAATACGTGTGAATAATTAAAGTGTAATCAAGCTCTTTTTGAATTATAGTATCTTTCATATAAAAACATTTTATATTTATCAGGCTGATTGCTTAAAAGATAAAGCAATATTGGATTAAACTATTTTCTCTTTTAATCAAGAAACATAATTAAGCTGTAACAGTAATATGACAATTTAAAATTTAAACAGGTGTAATTTCGTACTTTTAATTAAAGTTTTCTTAATGCGTTTTGCAAACAAAATTAATTTAATCATAGGTTGATTATAATGTTTCAAAAAGGAATCAACAGTATTTAAGAAAAACATATGTGAATATGTAAATCCTATATAAAATTTCAATTTTAATAATAGCTAGCATTATTTTTTTTTCTTTTTCTCAAAGTAATATTTATTAATCAAATACAATTTTTACTTATATGTTTTAAAGTAAAATGAAGTGCAGAAAAAATTCTAACTATTGTGAATAACAAGACATATCCCAAAATTTATTTTAGTGATAATCTGATTTTTAAAAATATGTATAAAATATTAATTTTTAAAATTATACTTGATTAGAAATGATACAGAAATAAGTAAAAAAACAGAATTTTGAGGAAATAGAAATTTTACATTTTATAAATCTTGAGTACTTTTTAAGAATTTGTTACTTTGCCTTGTCGTGCAAATGTGATTCTTGTTTCTTCCGGCCAACACCGAAATCTCAGTTTCACTTTGTAATTCTTCTCGGCACAAGCATTTTTTTTTAAAAAACATTAACTTTAAGAAGCGCATGAATAAAGTGGTTAAATTGTGTAAATAAAAATACAAGTATCAACAAATAAAAGGGCTAGATAATATGCTCGGCCTTGTTCTATGGTGAACATTTATAAGCGTTTTTACAATTTAACGAATTATACATAACTATAGTATTTGTGTCGTGTATCGAATACAAAAGAAATTGTTTTATTTATTCTGTGTACATGAATGTTGGAATGAATGTTCCATGCACAGAATTAAATCTGAATAAACTGCACCAAATATTTATTTAAATTTTTGCAACATTGTTGGGCACATTATAAAAAAAAAAACAAGATACGAAATGTCTGTGTTAAAACCTTAATTATATAAAAATCAAATTGTAAATTACAACACAAACAAGTAGTGGTTCCTAACCCCAAGTCATATGAGTTTAAAAGAAATAACTTAAGAAAAGTAAGACAATAGTAATGAAACACAAGACAATCACGAATAATATGATGAAAACAGTATTTGAGACATAACAGGAAGGATGCCTGATTAGATTGTGAAAATTTGAATCCGAAATACACATTAAATTTGTGTTTAAATTAAAACCATGTTCTTTAAAAACATATATTCTGAAATATCTTGCTCCTGTCATTAAGTATCTGAAATTTACTTCAATTCATTAAAGAATAATCAGGAATAAAAGCTATTTTTGTCAACATTTTATTCTGTGTGTATAATTTGTAACTTTATGATTGCCACACAGTATTATTACAACGAAAAACTGATGTACAACAATTTGTCGAAAATGGTAAAACCTTAACACCTTAAATATAAATATATATCTCAAAGCAAGATAAAAAAATGTATAATAATTTCTCCGTCAACTTAATAACAGTTCAATTGAAAAGTCCCCGGCCTGACACATAGATGGCGCTACTAGAATTAAATCCATATGTTTTTTAGTTAGCCCTAACCCTCAAAAGATGCGTGTATAAATTTAACAGCTGTCGGATCATTAGTTTGTGAATTATAGCATTTTGAGTGAAGCAACTTTTGTTATTGTGAAAAAAAATGGATAAAAAGGAATTTCGCGTATTGATAAAATATTGCTTTTGGAAGGGAAAAAATACAGTTGAAGCAAAACCTTGGCTAGATGCCAAGTTTCCGGACACTGCCCCAGGAAAATCAACCATCAAGGATTGGTATGCTAAGTTTAGACGTGGTGAAATGAGCACCGAAGACGGTGAACGCCCAAAAGAGGTTGTTACCGAGGAAAACATTAAAAAAAATCCACAAAATGATTTTGAATGACCGTCAATTGAAATTGAATGAAATAGCAGACACTCTAAAGATATCAACTGAACGTGTACATCATATCATTCCCGAATATTTGGGTATGAGAAAGCTCTGTACAAAGTGAGTGCCGCGCGAGCTCACTTTTGACCAAAAACAACGACGAGTTGATGATTCGGAGCAGTGTTTGAAGATGATCAAGCGTAATAAACCCGAGGTTTTGCGTCGATATGTGACAATGGATGAAACACGGCTCCATCATTTCACTCCGAAGTCCAATCGACAGTCATCCGAGTGGACTGCACACGATGAACCCGCATCAAAGCGTGGGAAAACGCAACAGTCGGCTGGCAAGGTTATGGCATCTGTGGTTTGGGATGCGCATGGAATAATTTTCATTGACTACCTTGAAAAAAGAAGGACCATCTACAGCGAGTACTACAAATCGTTATTGGACCGTATGAAGGACGAAATCGCTAAAACACGGCCGCATTTGAAGAGAAAGAAAGTGCTGCTTCACCAAGACAATGCACCGTGTCACCAGTCAGTGAAAACGATGGCAAAAATCCATGAATTGGGCTTCGAATTGCTTCCTCATCCACCGTATTCTCCGGCCCCCAGCGACTATTTCCTGTTCTCAGATCTCAAAAGAATGCTAGCTGGGAAGAAATTTTCGTCGAATGAAGAGGTGATCGCCGAAACTGAAGGAAAGGACAAATCGGACAACAAAAATGGTATCGAAAAGTTTGAGGGTCGCTATAATCAGTGTATCACCCTTGCAGGGAATTATGTTGAATAAAAAAAACTAATTTTGCCGGAAAAACACTATTCGGAACCTATGTATTGATGATGGATGCCAAAGGGCGCCTTCGTGTACGCACGCTCTGCATCCCCGGTAGGATCACCCTTTATCATATGTTGAATTATTTCTCAAAAATCATACCGTTTATTGGAGAATTTTCACCATGCTACATTTAAATACACCAATAAAAAACTCAGATGAGTATGCATATAATTTTGCTTGTGCAGATATGTATATAAATG
>BMAW01066968.1:0-17431 GCA_019974015.1 Nephila pilipes | reverse complement strand
ACACACATATATATATATATGTATATTTATATATTCTTTTCAGAAATGTCTCATTATTAATGACAATGATATTAAAGATGACATTTACATAATTTAAAATTCTCTGATTTTTTGAACTTGAGTGGCATTTATTTACCAATTTCCTATAAAATATGTCAGAAGTGATATGCTGATATAATTTCAATATGCAACTATGTTATTAACATCTAGTTTGATTTGGAGACTTTGTTGTTTGACTACTTTTCAGGACAATTTCCCTTAAAAATTATCTGGAAACACGTTTTTTTCTATCAGTGGTCTTATTTTAATTTTAGAATAAACTTAAATCTTTCGATTTATCCATAATCTAAAATAAAAAGAGGGTGAAGAAAAGTTTCAGATAAAACATATTAAAATCAAAACACAAATGAGTTTATATTTGTGAACTAATATTATAAATATTTTTTCTCCAAAAGGTCGAAGGGCAGTCGATTTAACAGACTTATGGACCAGTTTAGATTCACGTTTTCTCGAAAGAGTTTTTGGAATCGATAAAATGAAGATTGCTGGAGAAAAAATGGAAACGTATACTGATTCTGGTAACCATGAAAAACTGGGTAAGATAAATAGTACTTCAGCTTTTATTACTTTTAAAACAACACAAATTCTTTATTTTCTTTTTTGGATGAACAACAAAATTTATATTAGCGTAAGATCTTTACAACAATCCGTTTGACTGTGCAGAAAGTATTAGTACGATATTGAAACTGTGAATTCAGGAGCGTTATAATCTCCTTGGCTATAACAATAACCAAGAGCTCAGGAAATTGTATACTGAACTCCGAATTCAAAGTATTTAAAAGGCGAATACCGTATCATAATTATCGGTTTTACTTATATGTGGGATATAAAAAGTTTAAGGATTTGATTTATCATTTTATAGAAACGAATAAATCATAATTTATTCTGAATAAGGTTCAAAACTTACATTTATAGAATTTTAATAGATTTTGAATTAGTTCGTTTGATTAAAACTCCACAAGTAATATAAAAACCAAATAATTCATGAATAAATTGTGTGCTTTATATATTCAGTAACTAAATGAGAATTTTTAAGTATTGCAATTTAAGTGTATCGTTTAAATCATGTGACAGTGGGCATCTCTTTCGTCGATTCTTCCGTCATATATTTCACAATATAAATTATTTTAGAATGATTTTAGAAAACAATGTTTAATTCCCGAATTCCAAGAATATTAAAGGTTTGAAATTACCTGCATATAACGACTGATCTATACATTAAAGCCAATATATTTTATAAAAAATTGTTATTCTTTGGGAATTATCAAAAGAGAATAATATGTTTTATTCAGTGATTTAATTCCCAATTTCGGCAGCATATCTGAGACAAATAGAGAAGTACACATTGTGACGCTCCCCCGACCCGGGCGTCATCTCGTGCCATTACTAGATTCAATTATTAAAGACTATGACACAAATAATTTAAGAGACACTAAAACAATCTTTAAATAATTTATTAACATATATTTACTATGACAACAACTCCCTATGCTCTCCCGGGTAATATTTCTATTAGCCTCAAATTAACCCACCAATTGTAATCTAACAGACTCTTACCACTAATCCTTCCTCGACTGCAACTCAGACTCTAGATCAACTGTTGAGAACAACAGCAAAGTGACGTCTTATAGCAATCTTTAATCTAATCCTTCAATTCAATCAGCGTATCTATAGGTTGAGCTTCACTTCTTCTACAGCCTCTCTCTTTCAACCTCTCTACTCCTTCAGCCTCTCTCTCTACTTTCAGTCGGAGTTTATATATTTCCTAACTCACCCACTTCACTTCATTTCTAACTGCTTTACATAATAACTTTACGAATTCGCGTTTCATTTTTGGTTGGGGAAAGGTATGTTAGTTTAGCAAAAGCAATCAATCTCAATTAAAAGTCCCCAAGGTTAGTGAAGAGAAACCGCGAATAGCCCAATGTCACAACATTACTTGGCAATTGCTAAGAAACAGAGGCATTATTGGAATAGAAGCGTTGGCATATTTATATTATAAACATTGATCGAAGAAATAGAACTTATACAGGTTTTATAGAGTACTGTATATTTTTTATTAAACAAAATGCCATACATTTTATTACATTGTAAAGCACGATAAGAAACATGTGCTTTTTGCAGACATTTTATACAGCAATGAAAAGAGGCCGTGCTTGCCGAAGAAAGAAAGATACTGTTGCACATATAACATCTCCTATTCATAATCTTCTCTATACTTTTAAGCTGAAAACTTGGGGAATTTTGTCTTGTCTCTCCTAATTAAGATCCCTTTCAGTCCTTGCACATTTGCAGGAAGGTAACTTCTTTGAGTAAAATATCTGCCAAGATTAGGCGTGTTTCATGACACTTGTTCGTAGAATATGCAGGTCGTACCGTGCATGATCAATATTTTCTTTTGCTGGAGCCATGAACACTTTGAATTTTCTGTGAAAGCATACATGTCTATATATGAACAAAATGTTTTTGTAGCAATTTGATTTCTGTGTTATCATATTTTACTGCTATATTACTATATGCTGCATTAGTAAAATCAATTTATTGAGAATTCTTTCTAAAACTTTTCCCCGCAAAAATATATTTCTTTGAATCAATATTATAATGCAAATTACATATTAATGTAATGACTGCAGAGTTTTTTTATGTGTGTGTGCTTGAGATGTTGTCCTTTATAATATCCTAAGTTTTATTAATTTGATAAACAACTAACTTCCTTTTCTCTAGTGATGGATGCAATATTTTTCTGAAATCTGATGGAACTACTTTCATCAATTTTAAATTTCTGCTGTAGAAAATTTAGAACATGTAAGAATTAAATGTTTCATGAAACTGTAGCACTTTCTATTCTGAGGAAAATAGTGCTCCGCATCAATTCTTATTCTGAATGCATATAATATGAAGTGATAAATTTCTTTTGTTTGAAAAATATGTAATTAAATTTACAAATAATAAAATAATACTACGAAAATGGCCGAAAAAATAAGAAAAAAGAATTATGAAAATCAAATGTAGCTTTAAATTGACATTTTGTTATGAACGATAGCATCATAAGGAATTTAGAAAACGAAAATGAGAAACGAGAAACGAAATATTATTTAAAATGGAAGAAAAGTTGAAGAAATTGTAATGAAAATAATAAGAGATATCACATGCGAATACATCTAAGTTATTAACATATGAAAATAATTAGATAACTTTTCATGAGAGTCCAAGCCTTAATTTTATTAGTCTAAGGTTCAAGATATAAATAGTCCAAGGTTCAAGAAGAAAGAAACTAGATGTAAATGCAAGTTACTACTAAATTTGAAATGTATAAAATGCAGTTTACTTCAATTCTTATCATACTTATATAAATTTTTTTCTGGAAAACAACGAGGACAAGCTAGAAATATAATTGATAGAACAGAATAAAATCATTGCAAACAAATTAATTGAAGTAAGACTTAATATCACAACTTACTATAAAGGTCCAATGGACCAGATTCCGTTAATATCGCAAAGTAGGAAAATTGTATTTTTATATAGATAGAGTATGATGCAATCATATTGCCAGTTGTTATATAATTCAATGCGATGTATTCATGTATTCTTATACGATAACGTGAGTCTTAACTTATTTCAGTAAATAATTTCAAATATCCATAAGACTTTTAAATGCACCAGTTTCATTTAGCAAAGAAATATAAAACCAATACTGATTTTTTAAGCAAAACAAAACAAAAATATAAATCTGAAATATGGGTAATCTGAATCATTTTGACAACCCTTAAATAAATCGTTAAATTAGATTTTTGGTCTTATATAATTAACTCAGGTCATTTAAATTTTATTTTTAAGCAAAAACAGCTTTTATCTAATATTAACACATTTACATTAATTTTCTTTTAATTTATATTAGATTCAGTTTCAACGCCAGAATTTTTTGAAAGATATGAACCGCAAGATTTCTTCGAGAAATACTTGACCCATCCTCATGATCATGTAACAAGTCACGACCCAGAAGAACCAGTTGAACCAGAACCAGTTCATGTTGATGATTTTGAGACAACGCCAGATGTATCAGATTCAGACTCAGTACCTATATCATTTCCATCTGTAACCGATTACGAAGAATCACTAAGTTCATTTCATCCCTGCAACGATTTCTTAGAATACTCTGACTCAGTAATTAGCGAACCTCTTAAAGGAATACCTGGTGTGGATTTCCCCGACTATGAGGACATTCCATTGACATCCTTCGACTGCGCACACAAAGAATACCATCCAGGATTTTATGCTGACATGGAAACTGGATGTCAGGTAATAATTGCTTTCATACAAAATCATTTCGAGGATTTTTTTATTTTGAAAAGAAACTAGTTTTCTGGTCCTGTAACTACTCAACATATGGTTTTTGTAAACGGATACACACTAGTTTACAATGTAGATGATTCTCTCTTTACAGAGCAAAAATAATTACAGTAAAATTATGACAATTATATCTTATTTTAAAATGAATTTGAATTCTTTATTCCCTTTTTAACATACTCTCCTTTCCGTAATTTTGGCTTATAAATATAATTAATGTTACATTTACTATATTTACGCACACAAATAATTTTATACTTTAATTGGACATTTTTTTCTCACTAAAGCATTTTGAATTTTCATAAAATCTAATTAATTTCCTAATTCAATTTATATTTTAACTGCCATAGTAATTCGCTCTTCATTAGATCGTTGTCCCATAACTTTTAATCTTTTAATATATCCAATCTCGCCATTTCCAACTCCATGTAAAATACCTAAAGATCCCTACATCTATTACCATGTGATCTGTATAATCCTTTATTTGACTTTCCTGGAGAAACCAGCAAGGAAAATTGTTTTGCGTTTTTTCCTTATTTATTAGAGAAATTGGACGTGTCTTGCGTCCACAGCTAATCCCGATTTATCTGCTTCCCTCTTGCGTGAAGATAAAGTAAATTTATTACTCCTCAATTGAAAAATTTCCTTATTGTGCCCCCTACTTAAGTAGAAACTAATGAGTTGAATTCAATATTTCCAAAGTGCCGATGAAGAAATATATATATATATATATAATATATATATATATATAACATAAGATTATACTTTACAATATGAGTGAAGGTTTTCAAAAAGATAGGATTGAATTTATTTGCAACTATGATCCATGATAAATAGAATGAATAAAGCAATATTTGTCTACATAATAAAATTAATTATAATACGGTTACACGTATTCAAAATGTGGATTATAATTATAATTTTAAAAATGCTAAATTAAATTATAATTTTTGCAATAGAAAGAGGTGTAAATTATGTAAGGTAATTAATCAAGAACAATTTCATATTTATTCGTAATTTGTTTTTTTTGCAAAATTTATAAATATTTACTCATTGAATTGTAAAATATGCAAATATAAATATATTTGACAAATTTGCAGTAACATTAATTTACATAGGCATTTGCAGTAACATTAATATACATAAACATAGGCAAAATACTAATAACCTTAGGAATTTAATAATTTATGAACATAATATTATAGAAATTAATTATATCAAGTTTTTTAGATTTTTTGACAATCTTGTAATTATTCTAATTAATCTCAACCCAGAAGTTAAATCACACTTATCTTCTTATCCTCTTTACTTAAATTTGATTAATACAAATGCAAACTCCTACAAAACTGATTTTTTAGATGTTAATTTATAAATTGAGAATAATATGATTATTAGTAATATACATGATAAGAGAGATAATTATTGTTTTACAATAATAAAGTTCTTTGATTGCAGTTTAAATATGTGCAGAAGTAATTTATACAATTTACTTTGAAATAGCAAATTAGTTGATGTGTCTTTAAATATTCAAAAATATTTAAATAATTTCTTTTTTATTTGTGCTAAAATTGATTATCCAATTAATTTTTTTTAAAAAAACTTAGAATATAAAAACTATAAAAATAGTTAACTGTAAGTTTTATTTATCAGGTATTCTTTTAGGCTATAATTTTTGATTAATTTTTTAAATAAATATTTTCTTCATTTTTTATTAAATTGTTTTTTCAATTTTTCTCTTAGTTATTATTTTTATGTTTATTTTTTATTTGTTTTATTTTTAATTTTTTTTATTGTATTTATTTTTAAAATTTTTCCTATACAAAATTTTTAATTAATTTAGTTTTATTTATTTATTTATTCATTAAAACTTTATTAATTTTTAATGAATGAATTTTTATAATTTAATTAAATTTTATTATTTAAATCTATTGTCTAAAAGTTTTCTTTTTAGCTTTAGTTGTGAAATAGATTAATAGATGGTATAATTTCCTTTTGCCTTCTACTTTCGCTATCAATTATTTACGTCTTACGTCTTTTTTTAAATTTATATTTTTGCATGTTTCTAATTGTAATTTTCTATTAATCTATTTCAATTATATTATTATTCATAAATATTATTAAATACTCCTTGTGTGCTGCCTTTTGATTGGTTTTCTAGAGTAAAGTATTGGTATTCTGACAAAATTTAAATTTTGTTCTTTATAGAATTTAGAGTTGGAATTTTGGATTTAAAATTTTTCTTTCTTCAATTTTATAGAGGTTATGATTTTTGGCTACGTAGCTGATTTTGAATCATTTTTTATGCTTTTTGAAGAATTTTTATGACTTAAAATGAAACATTAATGATTGTTAAACATGAGAAAATCTTATTCGTTAATTGTTTTTAATTTCTGGCGCGAAATTTCTAAATTTGATTGCATTTTTTGTATTCCTGTATGTAATATTAATTTCCAAGTGCAAAACATGGAGTTTATACTTGGAAAATTTTTATTTTTCTTTTAAGTATCCTTTATATTCGTTTCTTTTTTTTTTTTAGTTTTTAGTTTTACCAAAATTTTCGTTGGCTCTTTGAGTGTTTTTCTCTTGAATTTTATTTTTTGTTTTTTTATTTTCAGGATTTTTTTCAATTAATATATTTGGTGTTATAACCATTTTTAATAATATATTTATTGATGGAGATTGTTAGGCCTATAATTCTAGAATAACCCTTCATAACCTGTTACAATATTGAACCTATTGTTCTCCATTTGTATCATTGTCAATTTTTTGGGTTTTTTTCAAAAAATGTTCTAAAAACATTTTTTTTTTTCAAATTTCATGTTTTTAATTTCTTGAATTTTGTTTATTTGATCTTATATATATGTGTGTGTGTGTGTGTGTGTGTGTATCCCTCCAATGTTGTTATTACGCTGCTCAAAACAATTAAAGGATATTGAGATTTTGGGGGGATTAAGCGGCTGGGGAATTGTATATATGATTGATACATGATCGACCGACGTGGTAGGCTATATAAGAAAAAAAATCAAGCATGTTTAGCAGAAAAAAATGCATTTTACTTAGCATTTGGACACAAAAGGGGAAAAAACACAATTTGTGCATTCGAGAAAAAACGAAAAAAAAAAAGGGTATTTACTTGAAAGAAAAATGTTTTTAGTAGGGGGTATGGTTTCCCCGGACGGCCAGCAACGCTTAACACCTTTGAGGCAGGGAGTCAATGAGGCTATTTATGAGGAGCTGGGGTATTCCATCCCTCTCCTCCAGAAGAGCTCTTGCCAGTTCTTGGAGAGTCCGTGGGGGTGATAGGCGGTCAGCCACTCGTCGGCCTAGAATGTCCCAAGCGTGTTCTATTGGGTTCATGTCCGGAGAACATGCTGGCCATTCCATTCGTACAATTCCCTCCTCGAAAAGGAAATCACCCACTAAGTTGGCACGATGTGGCCTGCAATTGTCGTCCATTAAGATGCAGTCATCTCCAATTGCTGCAGTGTACGGGACTACAATAGGTTTTAAGATCTCATCCCTATATCGGCGACCGGTCAGAGCTCCATTTCGAATGATGTAGAGATCGATGTGCCCATCAATGGAGATGCCAGCATATACCATCACTCCATCTCCGCGAAATCTGAAACTTCCAAGCACGAACGCAGGATTGTTTCTAGTGCTACGTTCCCTCTAGATAAAAATACGCATATGATCAGGATGAATAGAAACGGGACTCGTCAGAGAAAAGAACATTGCGCCATTCATTTCTCCTTCAGTTCACATGCTCGTTTGCCCATTCCCTACGGGCGAGACGGTGCCTTGCTCTAAGCGTAACACATACCATTGGTCGGCGAGCATACAGTCCTACACAGTGGAGCCGGTTTCGGACAGTTGTGATGCCAGTAGCCGAGCGAAGGTGTTGCTGAAGAAGAGTGGCAATCATATTTCGGTTGAGCCGTTAGTGTTACATATATATCTTCATTGGGCGTTGTTGCACGTCTTCGACCTTGCCCTGGTCTTCGGCCTGCACTCCCAGTCCCCAAAAAAAAAAAAAAAAGAGTTCCTGTTTCTGGAAATCACACTTTGTGCAATTCCAGTGGCTTCTGCTACTTCGACTTGTGTTTGGTCCCCCTTTAACCGTCCAACAATTCTCCAGGCTTCTGAATCGGTTAAATGTTTTCGTTGAGACATCACAATCATCGAAACAAGAAACTTATCGAATGCCGATCATTCTTTTCTGCTTTGTCTTTCGTTAAGTTGAAAGGCAAATTTCATTCGCCTCCGCTAAAGCGCCGTTTTTGACGTCAGACTCAAAATTTGCATACTCTGAAGTTTGAAAATGAGAAAAATTTGCATTTGTGCTCTCTTCTTCCATTTTCTGCAAAACAAAATTTCGCTTATATCGTTATTTTATATAAGACTTAAAATATCCTGTAATTGTTTTGAGCAGTGTATTTCAGGACAAAATAATGAACAGCCGGGATGGTTTCTGGAACAAATATAATTTAATAATTGACACGTTTCACAACACAAGACAGGATACAGAGCATATATAAAACACAGATTCACGAACAACACTCCAGCATTCTGCTAAAGAAGTCACTCTCTTTCATCGTTCTTTCGCTTGTCTTCTAACCTAAAAGAACATGTGGCGCCACCAGGCTACCGTTTAATAGTACATGGATGGTAGTGCTAAATTATGGTGTTACATCTTCCCCCTACACCTCCGAAGGCCATCTCGGTGAGGTGGTGTAATAATAGACATGACATTCTCTCTAGCAGTTCCTCTAGGAGTCAATGGATGCTTTCGAGGTCTTCCTCTTCTCCTGAGAGGCACCACTGGAGATTGGATTTCTGTGTTTGTGTTAATCAGAAAAGGTGTTAAAACTGATGCATGGTAAACACCTAAAGGTTCATCAAGTTTGTCACAACTGGCTACCACAAATGTAGTAGGGGATATGTGTGATAGCGCAATGAAGGGCCCGTCTTTCCTAGCCATCAATTTTACACTTCTATCTTGATTTGCTTTACTCAATGGGTGAAGCTATACCCAAACTAGATCATTAGTTTTATAGACAAGACTTGGTTTACATGATTTGTCTGCAAATGTTTTTCGCCGAACTTGACTCTTCTGAATATTTATCTCTAATCTGTGACATATATCCTTCAAAACTTTAAATAGGGTGTGAATTATCATTATGGATGACAGACCGAAGATCAGTACTTACGTGATCCAAAGTTCGTAAATCTCTGGCGAAGGTTAGGTACGCTGCCGTGTGATCTGGGGTCTCACATTTTGCAGTGTTCATTACAAACCTAATAGCTGGTATACAGCCCATAATGTATGGTTGTTAGCTACCATCATTGCCAAGAGAGGTTTCAAATCTCTATTTTTGCGTTAGACTGGATTTGCCTGAGGATGATATACAGGAATGAGACTTTGATTGATATTCAAAACATAACATAACTGTTGCATTACCGTACTATCAATTTGAGTCCCATTGTCACTTATTAGACGACAAGGCAATACATACCTTAGAAAAACTTATTTTAGAAGTGTTACCGCACATTATTTAGCAGTAGCTTGCTTTAATAGAAATAACTCTACCCATTTTGTTGTGCAATCTTAAACTATGAATATCCATTTCAAGCCTTCCCTCGTTTCTGATAGAGGACCAAAAAGTCAATAGCTATACTTTCAAATCGTTGGGCTGGAACTGGGGTCTGCAAAAGTCCAGCAGGTTTCTGATTTGTGGCTTTATATCTAATGCACTCTGCACAACTTCTTACATATTCAGTAATATACTTCCGCATACCAGTCCAGTAATATTTTGAGAATATTCTAGGAAAGGTCCCATCAGCTCCATAAATGCGCAGCGGTGGGAGCATCATGATGTAATTTTAATATCTTCTATTTCTCATGAGAAGGGACAACTAATTGAGCTTCATCAGTTTCAGTATATGGTGAATACCGGTTGAGTACACCTAAGTTCATAACGTACCCTCTTTCAGTTCAACTGGCAAAGTCAACTCCCTTGTTGGAATTTTCAAAGCAATCAATAATCTTTTTTAAGTTCAATATCCTTCGATTGTTCAGTCCTAAGTTCACTAGCAGTCCTTGTAGGGAATTCAGTAACTATAGTTTTTTAATTCAAGATCCTTCAATTGTTCAGTCCTAAGTTCACTAGCAGTCCTTTCAGGAAAATTAATAACTATAGTTTTTTTTTAATTCACAAGCTGTTTCTTCATCTTTAGCCACATGCCTAGAAATCATGCCAGCAATAACATTGCATTTCTTTGGGAAATAATCAATCTTCAGATTGTAAGATTGTATTTGGAGTTCCCATCCAGCTAGTCTTCCAGAGGATGACGTTAAACTCATTAGCAACTTTAATGGTAGGTGGTCGGATGCCTCTGTAATTTCTGCGCCTTCAATATAGCCTCTAAATTTGTTTAAGGCGCAGACTACAGCCAAGGCTTCTAGCTCAGTTGTTGAATAATTTTTCTTAGCAGAGCTTAAGAGTCTACTGGCATATTCTATTGGCTGTTCATCGGCTGGCCTTTCTCCTTGTAGAAGAACTGCACCTAAGGTATAACTGCTAGCATCCGTTCGGATGAAAAAAGGTTTTGTATCATCAATTTGTCTCAGTACTGGATGGGGTTATTAAACATTGCTTCAGAGTCTGGAAGGCCATGTTCAAGCAGTACTCTTCTTTATTAAGTTGCTAAGGGGTCTAGCAATATCTGAAAAATTCGTGATGAATTTTCTATATCAAGAACAGGTTTGTAAAAATGATTGTAACTGCTTAACATTTTTGGGATAAGGAATGTTTTGTATTACAGCAGTTTTATCTTGATTCACCTCTATTCCTTTAGGAGTTATCCATAATCCAAAATATTTCACACGGGAGCAGACAAACTTACATTTGTCTATGCTAGCATATAGTTTAAATTTCTTAAGTCTGTCAAAGACTATTCTTAAATCTTCAATGTGCTGTTCAAAGGTTTCATACAGTACAACAATATCATCTAAATATACCAGAATGTTTACTTTGTATAATCCATGACAAAACTGGTCCATAAGTCTTTAGAAGGTTGCTGGGGCATTGTGGAATTCCGGAGTCCAAATGGCATTCTTTTGTACCTAAATGTACCAAAAGGACAGACGAATGCAGTCTTGTCTTGATCTGCTGTATTAACCTCTACTTGATGATAACCAGATTTTAAGTCAACGGTAGACATAAAAGCAACAGATTTTGCATCGTGTAACAGGGCATCCACGAGACGCAATGGATATTTATCAGGTAAAGTAATCGCATTAACTTACGATAATCTATACATAATCCAACAGTTCCATTTGACTTTGGAATTAAAATTACTGGGGCTGCATATGGTGACTCGCATTCTGCTATAATATTATTGGCCAAAAGGTTATCAATTTCTTTCTTTAAAAGTTCTTTCCTGTTTGGAGATAGTCTGTAAGGGGCAGTTGAAACTGGTGAACTGGTGGGTGGTCACCTGTGTTGACACAATGTTTTACAAATGGAGTTAGTTCTCCCCCTAGCCTGAAAACTTCTTTATTTTCGTTAAGCAGGACCGTTAAGTCATTTCTTTCTTCTGCATCAAGGTCATGTCCTTCTTCTTCACGCAAATGGAGATCACTGGTTTCAGTTTCATCAGCAGGGTTGCTCTGTACTGGAACATCACTGGAAATTGAATTTGTGGGACAGGAACTATATATATATACTATTCATTTCGACAGGACTACCATTTGCAGGCAAGGGAATATCTTTTGCAAAAGGTATTCTGAAGTTTGGTTTTTCACCAAAATACCAATAGTTCTTATGCATGTTCATTACAATTCCTGATACCTTTACAAAGTCAACACCTAGTAGAGTTCGGTTCCTCTTTGCATGTGGCAGAAAAATTAAATTAGTTTGAAAAGTTCGTCAAAATGTAGTAATTGGCACTGTAGCCTTATGAACAAGTTGTGTGGATTGTTGACCATCAGTCAGACACAGAAAGATTAAGTTCTGTGAATTTTTGTCCACGATTCTTTAAAAATTTAAACATCAGTTTTCCACCAATTGACCGGCTGGCTCCAGTGTCAGCACAAACTGTGCCTGTAGCTTCATAGACTTCACTGTCGAGTAGAGTTACTGGAGAAGTAATGTAAGTGAACATCGGTATGGCATTAACAGAAGCACGCTCTTTCTTTATTTAACATTTTGGACATTTCGCCTTTATAAACCCTAAATTGCCACACCCATAACAAGAAATAGGTGGGTGGCAAACAATGCTGTTGGCATTTTGAGATTGCATACAGCTAGAGTTAGCAAATATACTGTTAGGGTTACCCGAAATATTCTTTTCTATTTTGTTGGAATGGTTTTTCCTAAATTCTTAATTATTTGTACTTCTAGGAAACCGAGGTTTGTATAGCTCTTGTGTTTTGGGGAAATTTGCTACTTTTTGTGAAGGAGGTTTTATATTTTCATATAAGTCCAGCTTTTCAGCTAACACAACAGGATCATTAAGTTTTTCCCAACTATCTAAATAATGATTCTTATATTCTGGTGGACACTTTTTCTTAATTTGATTTGCAATGAGGAGATCTGTTAATCTATCAAATGAATTAATTTCTAATTCCTTTAGCCAACCTTCAAAGTAAGTTCTAAGCTCAAAAAAAGAAATCTTT
This sequence comes from Nephila pilipes, assembly GCA_019974015.1. NCBI lineage: Eukaryota > Metazoa > Arthropoda > Arachnida > Araneae > Nephilidae > Nephila > Nephila pilipes. Next base: position 4,344 of record BMAW01066968.1, on the reverse strand, counting down.
CCAAATGGAATGACTTCGTTTCTGTTGCCGACTAAAAAGAACTATAAACCGGTTTATCTTTATCATAATGTTTTGTGAATACGGACATAATTTCAGAACATATCTTCTGGTTCTCTCGCTATCAGTCTGGCAATATCATATGGAAGGACTCCAATTAAATGTGATACCTAATAATCTGCAGGTATATCCAAAAGCTTTATCTGCCTTTCAAACATTGTTAAGAACAATGACCTTTCATCTGCATCAGGAATAAATGCGAGTAACACTATTTTAAAATCAAGCCTCATGGGGTTAAAATTGATTTGAGTAGAGTTATCTATGAAAGTTAGAGGATTTTGAGCCTGCAATTTTAGCTTTCCAGGCTCAAATGCTCTCTGTTAAGCTAGTTGCTTGTCCTCCCTTTCTATTTTCTTTATTTTCTCTTCTAGCATTTTACGTTCTTCGACTATGTTATCTAACATTTTTTTGACAAACTTCTCATTATCCTTAAAGAATGTGCACGTAGTGATTTTGTTGCGTAAATCGATGATTTTATCATCAGAAGTAACAGAAACTTTTAATTCTAATGCTGAGTTATAAAGTTCAATCTTTTTGCCTCTTGTAGAAATGTCATTTTATCTGATACAATTATCTAAATGCAAGTTTTTTTTTATATGAGCTTAAAATTATAAACTAAATTAGTTTTCCTTATTGACTGATTAAGAATTAAATGCTCATTAAACAACTACCTTCCCTATAGCAGAAATATTACTAATAGAAAATTTCACATGGATGTGCATATAAACAAATTTATTCGACATATATAGATTTTGTGAAAACGTAAATAAAATTTTCATGAAATTCAAGAGTACATTAAAGTATAAAATAAAGCATGAAAAACAATTACATGTTGAAACAGTTGTAATGATATATCATGTGATGCTAAGAATATATTATTGCTTATTATACACAAAACATTTACAAAGTTAAATGCAACCAGTTATGAGCTTTTGATAAAAGAAATATAATATTCTGAAAACACTTAATTTATTTACATCATATAATCAAAATATAAATAATTAGTTGCTAGAACGCTTAATAATCATTCGTTTATAAGCACCAAAAGAAACAGTGACATTCTTATCGTTCTAACCAAATTATACTAAAATACCTTCTAATATTTAAAATATGCTTATTTAAATATTTATTTGCACGGTTATTAATTTTTTACTTATTATTTATTGGAGGAACACAATTATTTGCAGAAGAGATGTATGGCTCTTACAGCCAGTTAATTTCGATCTTATAGTTTCAAATATCTAAGAAAAAAATAATTCCAGGACAGAGCACTGAATCAAACGTGGATGGAAAAAATTGAATTTTGCATAAATATTACTTCAACTATTTTGTCTAACTATTTTATCCATAAATCTTTCAATTTAATAACCAAAGTTCAGTTTCAAGTTCAAATTCGTATAATTCTTCTTTGCTAATGAAGTATTCAGAAGACAAAAATGGTATTTATCTGTTTATCAATTTATAGCATATCTTAGGAAAATACTTTGATAATGAATTTCTGTTCTTCTGTTATGAACATTACATTGAATTATGTGCTCTTACATGTCATTCATAAATTAAGAATAACATGTATCATATAGACGGTTTTAAATCTAAAATATTTGAGCGATAATTTTAGAAGCGATGTGAAGGTGTCCGTATGCAGGGACATGTTTTCTAATAACACATACGTACTAAGATACTTAATGAGTAATAATGAAAGATACATGCTTAAAATAAAGGAACTACGTGAATTAATAATTCCTATTGTAAAAAAAAAGTCCTACAGGTCTACTCAGATTTTCCTGCTTTGGACAAAATTTGTACATTTGTTGTGTTGGATAAGAATATTTTTAAAAAATTAATAATAAAAAATAACAAGCATTGAATCCAATTTAATGTATCACTACTATTATTAAAACGCACTCTTCTTTATTTTTTAGGGAAAAAATAAAGAAAAATATGATATCTGCTGATCAAACTTCTAATTTATATTTTAATTTGTAGGTTTTCCATGTATGTTACGATAACAGAAAGGCAAGTTTCTTATGTCCGATTGGAACAATATTTAATCAAGCAATCTTAACCTGTGATTTTTGGTATAACAGTAATTGCTCCACAACACCTCAACATTATTATAAAAATATAGATGTAGGATACGTCCCTCAAGAAGATGAAGAAACGGATGAATTTTATGATGATGATGATGATATTTTTGATAATTGGTTCCTCTACGGACATCCTTTTCCTGAATCAAGGCACCCTACACCTAGATCTAAGCATCCTACTCCTAAATCATGGTATCCTACTGTTGGACCAAGGCCTTCTACGCCTGGACCGAAACATACTACTCATGAACCATGGCATCCAACGCCTGAACCAAAGCAAACTACTCGTGAACCATGGCATCCTACACCTGAAACAAGATATCCTACACCAGGATCAAGACACACTACACCCCGATCAAGGTACCCTTGGCCCGGATCAAGGCATCCTACACCTGGATCAAGACATCCTCAGCCAGGATCAAAGCGACCTTCTCCTGGTACAACAAATGCACATGAATCTCTACTCTCACCTTTAGAATACTTAAAATTATTCTTCAAGTTCTTCCCAATTAGAGCAAAAGTATCTGTGTATCCCGTAAATGGTAAAACAAAAGTGGAAGCTGTAACTTCTATTGGTGAGGCGAAGCAACATGTGTCTGTCCTTTCAGAATCAGGGAATGCAACTGTTTTTGCAGAAGCTTCTGTTGATGGAAAAAAGCACAGACCATCAAAAGCAGGATATGCTTCTACTACTGAATTAAGGAATTCTGAGACAGAGAGAACCAGTAAGAACATTGATCCTTCTGTCCATAACGATATCGATGAGGCATTTGCAATAGTTAGAAGAGTTCTCGAGAACGTTGGAAGATTAGTATCCAATAATAGTTACGCGGAAGGCAATGCAAATAATAACGGTCAAGTGACTTCTAGCAGTTCATATCGTAGAAGACCTTACTGTACATGCAAAAATGTGCCATACTCGAATAATCCTCGCCATGGATATCATAGACGCTGTAGTTGTCGATTGAATCCCAGGTTTATTGTAAGATCTGCTACATTCTGAAGCTACATTTTGTTGTAAGGGTTCAATAAGGGAATGAATATAGTACGTTAACACAAGCTGAAGGATAAACTGTAATTTTACTAATGTTATATAAGACACAAGTACGAAATAACTTTTCCAGGAATTTGGAATGTTCTCTATTTGAATACGTTGTCTATATATACAGTGGTGCAAATAATTATTTGAATTATATCTTTATTTGTAGAAAATTAACTATCAGCAGTTTAAATTAATTCAAATTATGCTAAAATAAACTATGCAAACTATGCTAATATCGAAAAATATGAATAAAATAATGATTTAATAATGAATGGTTGCTTACCAAAGATAACACAGAATATTTTCTAAAGGAATAAAGTATTTGAACATTTATAGAAAGAGTTAAAAAAAAATTTGAAATTTGGTTTACTTATGCTTAATTTATTTTTATCAATTTGCCGTTGTCTGTAAAGGTTTGTAATATTCTTAACATTTGCTGTACAAAGTTTTTTTACGAAATAAAGAAAAATAATTCATCACACTTTCTCGAAACGTTTTAAAAATCAAATTTATTTGTAAACTTTCTCTCTAATTTCCTTATCGATAAATGAACACAAATTTCATTCGGGTTAAGTTCTGGGGTTAGGAAAATCTTTGAAAGTTTCAGGAAACCTTATAAAATTATTCTTCTTTAAAAATTATAATTATTATTCTTATTATTAAATAATAATGATTATTGCAGAAAATACGAAAATCATGAAATTTTTGAAATGAGATAGATCGTCCAGTTCTCCTTTAATTTAGATTTCTTCTCGGGAAATGATAATCCTTAAAAAATCATTGTTATATTAAACTTTAAGGAATTTGAAATTTGATAAAAATGGTAATTGCCATTCTTTGTAAATCGGAATTTTTCCCAACACAATTATAAACATTCTTTCCTCTTTTCAGACATATTAAATATCAAATTTTTCCATGAGAACGTCTGAAAACAAATTTTAAGTCGATGTAAGACACATTAAAATCGAAGTCTTCAACCAATTATTAATATTTACTTATCCAAGATAATTACAAATTACTAATTACGAACAGTTCAAATGTTTATTTCCCCTTTAACAATTAAATATTTAATGTTTTAGACTTCACCATTACATTTTTGTTCAAGTTTTTCGCTATTTAATTTCATTGTTAAGAGCACATTTATTTTTGAGCATTCAC
>BMAW01066964.1:5358-42186 GCA_019974015.1 Nephila pilipes | reverse complement strand
CATAAACGTCTTAAATAGCGAGGTCGAAAAAAATGATTGCGAGGAATCTGTAAAAAGTACTGAATGTTCGAATATTGAGTGTCAACTACCGCAAAATCAAAAATTAGGTACTTTCGAGGAAAAGGAATCAGCATCCACCGCCGATAGACATGTTAGGCGTGTATTCCAGAAGTCTTTTAAATGTGACTTGTGCGACGAAAGTTATTCTTATGAAAGTAGTCTTCGTGCTCACCGTCGTATGCATACTAAAGTGAAAATCTACAAATGTGATTCGTGTCCGAAAGAATTTTACCGCAGAGATAAATTGGAAGAACATATTCACACACACACAGGTCTCAAACCTTTGAAGTGTGACTTGTGTGGGAGAGGATTTGCTCAGAAAAGTAACCTTAATAGACATCTTCGTACTCACACTGGTGAAAAGCCCTTCCGGTGTGAATATTGTGGAAAAGGATTTAAACGTAAAGATAAACGTGATGCACATCTCCGAATTCATACTCAAAAGAATCCTTAAAAGTGCTTTTTATGAGTGGGAGTATTTGTGCTGTGTCAGAAATAATTTTTAAATCATTCATTTAAGTACGTTACAAATACTCGTACATGCACAACAAATCTAGCATGAATATTTCTGTGAAAGCACGTCAGAAGAATTTGAATTGAAAGAATAAAGATAAGAAAAAAATATACTATTTAGGATCATAGGAATTGGAAATACATTTGATTAGGAAATTTTTGATATTGAATGCAACGTGTTTTGAAATTTCTTAATCTTAATGTGTACCGTTTTGAAATAGCGCGATGCTTGTGGTGACTACGATGCAAAAAATTTTATTGTTCAGTAAAAAGTATTTTTGTTCCAGAACGGAATCTTTTTCGAGAAATAAAAGTTGCGTTTCTTCGAAATTTAAGTTTGGAAAAGGACTACTATGAATAAAAATTACCCGAACTGAACCTTTATTATTTTGCACGCAATCTGAAATATCTTTGTGTAAAAATTCATATTTTTATTACATTTTTGCATGCTTTATCCAGTATCTGAAAACCAAAATAACATTGTGAACACTGTAAGAATTTGTACATTTACTTTTAATAAAATGTTAATAATTTCGTTCAAAAGGCTATTTATTGTTATATAATGAATAGGTAAGAATTCATTTTCTGTATTATTTTCTAATTTTAAATGTACTAAAAATTTAATATACTTTTCGCTTCGTGCTTGGTATTAACATTAAAGTGCCATTTTATTTCTCGTGAAAACTTTTAATACTATAAGATAAAATTGGTTTTTGAATAGATTCATCGATGATATTTCAAATGTAAATTTTTTAGTTTAAAGGTTTACTTTTAATTGAGTAGTTTCGGAAGTCAATTTAATATTCTTTAATTCTTCTTTTTTAAAATGATTGATTTATTATTTAAAATATATTTCTATTTGTATCAGAAAAGGTTTGAATTAAACTAGACGTATTCTAATTACTATAAATTCAAAAACATTTGTACAATGATTAAAATCAACTAAACCAAATCTTCCACATAAAAGGCTGACGAGAAAATATCTTTAATTTTTTAGCCAAATTTGTGTTTAACCGTGGAGATTAGATTTTAAAATTTACATGGTTGATATAGTGCATTTTTTTACATCTAGATGTTACCTAATACACAATGAACTAAACTTCATTGGCCATGTTGATCTAAAAATTTAGGAGCCTTCTCCAGAATTGTAATGATTAAAATAAAAGTATTGATACGAAGGTAAATATTCGACTCCAGTTAATCCATAATGTAAATAACACGAACATAGAAACAAAATTCCACCCTGCTGTGGAAGATTGAGATAAGGTTTTTAATATCAATAGAACGCATAATTCATAAATATTTATACATATATAAAAATGCTTCAAAATATTTTTGAGTCTAATAAAGAAGTAAATGATATCAATTTTGTAGATAATGTATTTTAGATGAATATACTAATTTGTATCTAATTCGAGTACCCGCTTAAGTGCAGTGTTATGTTATTGGAGGAACTGAAATGGACTGTACATTGTGGAGCGCCTACAGCCTCCGCGATTATCTTTCAAATTCTTTGAGGATAGTGCCTCGTAGTTTGCAATCAACCATAGTGTTAAGGTAAGATATTCATCTGTAGGTCTAGAGTTTCTAGTTTAAAATTCGGTGCAGACAACATTGAATTAGTTTGGTTTGGTTTTATTAAAGTCGTACTAAGAGCTATACGATAATTAATAACGGTGGATCTTGTAATTTTCAGCGTCGGTCATAGTACGAGGTCAACACCTAATATGGAACCTCGATCTCTTAACTCCCATTCCACGCCAACGGGAGGCCTTTGAAGATCTACAGATTTAACGAACATCAGTCCTGACTATATGACGGGTGTTTCGGGACATGAACATCTGACACGATGAGAACTGATAGCCTCGAATCCGCGACCTTGACCAATAAGCTACTGTGGCCATCTAAAGACATTGAAAGTTTAAGTAATATTTTGTTAAATTGTTCTTTATTTTTGTTAAAATGTTTGAATCTAATCCAGGATATTCTGAACCTTTTCACAGGAAGATTCTGGAATATTTCGCTCTTCTATATTTAGTCACACATTCTCATTCTGAGAGAGTTCTCAACCAAGAGCAGCTACTCTCAGTTTGTTAAGAAACCAGGTTATTCGTATATACCTCTGTTGTGTCTTCATTTCAGCCTGCTCCAACATCTAGGTGACAAAAATAACATGGAGATTCTCTACACTTCACCAGAATCACATTAGACCTTTACATGTTTCAATTTAAAATTTAGTAAGTTATTATATCACTTTCATTTTACAAACCTATTAGGAGGAGTGGAGTGTCGTCAGTTCAGGTCAGATTATGTTACAGATATTTGTGAGTTTCGGGGACTCAACTGCAATTTTGATGTGATTAAAACCCTAACCAGAGCCCAAAACCTAAGCTTTTTGAATATGGTCATAATTAGATATCATCTTTAAGTAGAAAAATGTTATCAAGTAGGAATTTAGTAAGCATTTAGAAAAAAATAATGGTCCTTAATCGTAGCACTATTTTTCATAAAATTTACTCCAAATCGACATCGAAAGTTCGGAAAAAGCAGTTTTATAAGTAATGACAATGGGATTAAAATATGGAATTTCATTCACTAATAGAATTTGCATTTATCGAAGTTAATTATATTAACTGTTTTGTTTTTTGGTCCATTACTTAATAATGAAATTAAACAATGGGTCATTGCATCGATTCAAATAGCATTTTGATACATTCTATTGGCATATTTTATTAAAGAGAAAAGAACACCAAATGAAATTGCAGAAAAGAAAAATCTAAGACATTCATACATGTGAAATATTATATATTTTTTGCGCCCTACAAATATCCCAACAAACTTCATTTTTTCCTCCCCTCCTTTCCTTCCCCTTCTTCGCATTCTCACAACTGTGCCTAAACAAATAAGTGAAATTTCTAATTTGATAGAAACGAAGATTTGTTCACTTTGAGTTACCCTCCAAAGAGGTTGAAAAATAAGAATATTAAGTTAAAGGAGATGTGGCCCTTCAGAACTGTTAAGATTATAAAAAAATTTAATTTGCGTTTATAATTGATGCTCATTTGTAAATAGTTTCAGTAAATGTAACTCGCAAAAATAAAATTCATGCTTGGTTACCGATCAATACACTCTCATAACCTTATGCCGTTTGCAAATCAGTAATTTTTAGCATGTAATTTTCATAGGTAACAGATATTTAATCACATACCGTAAAGCATTGAAATATTTCGGTAATTCGTTCAATGATACAACGAAGTACAATGACCACTTTTTTTATATCGTCAACGCAAAAAATGCAGATTACAAAGGAATAAACGCTGAAGATAGAAATGATTGTACAGATATTAAGAAATCTCAAGATGAATGTATAGAAAAAAACAAGATCGTTGGGAAGAAGAAACGAGGCAAAATATACAAAAAGGTAATCTCTATAGTAGATCGCGTTGAATGTTCGCCTTATTAAAATAGATTAGATGACGAAACTACGATGCTTTTTTTGAATCGGAATAGGGATGACACCATATAAAAGATCATAGGAATATATTCAAATATTCAATCGAAAAATGCAATTCTTCCGAAAGTAAAGAACCGGAAACTTCAGTTCATAAAGAAATGACATCTTCTACTAATAAACCTTCTATTATAATCTCACCGGAAAAACCATATGCATGTAACATTTACAACAAATGCTTCACTGGTAATAGTAGTCTAAATAGACACAGACGTATTGATATCGGTGAGTGTGTCTACAAGTGTGAGTCCTGTTCGAAATGGTTTACACATAAAGATCACTTAAAAACTGATCTTCGATCACACAATGGATTAAAACCACACGAGTTTGACCTTTGTGCGAAAGAATTTTCTCATAATTGTAACCTCATTGCGCATCTTTGCATTCATAGTGGAGAAAAGCCTTATAAGTGTTAGAAAGTATTTGCGGAGAAAGATAACCTTAGTGCTCACAGAATTAGTTTACTAATAAAATTCTTACGTAAATATGATTAAATTTATAAGGAAGTTTTCTGAGAAAAAGTCTTTTAAGAAAGCGATTTTTTATCGTAAATATAAAAAAAATTATTATAATGAAACTAATTTGAAATTTTTTTTCATGAAGGAAATAACGCTAGATGAGGGAACCGAAAGAGAATTGTTATAATGGGATGCATGAGGTAAGGAAATTTCCTTTCTTTAGCAACATATTTGTTTTAAGCGCTTTCGTCCATGAGATATAAGCGGTGAATAGATTGCAGAAAATAAAATGATATTTATAAGATCAAAAGGATTGCCGAAATATTTTATTCCGAAGCTTAAGCAGCACGATATCAAGTTTCAACAAAATGATGTTCTTTTAAGAACTGTGGAGCAGAATAGTTACTTCAAAAAGCACGTAAATGTGAGGAATGTAATATAAAATATTGTACTGAACATTTTATATTTTTTTTCCTCCAATTTTTGAATATTACGTTTTAGAAAACCAATTATTAATTGATTGGTTTTTAAAAATGTTTATTATCTTATAAATAAAAATTAAATTACTAGAATCTGAGTTTTCCTTTTGCAATCTCCGATAATGACATTGTTGTTTTTTTTATAAAAATATCCGTTTAAATCAGGAATTTTTTTCCATATACGTCTTTTTGGAAAAATGATAGTTTTCATAATTAATAATTGTGTAGTTTTGTATTAAATTATTTTTAATTTTATGCATATGAAGAATATTGCAAATTTCGGCAGACTAAAATTATTTTTTGAAATCTTATAAAACTTTTATTTTGTGTACTTTTACTTGGAAATAGAATGCCAGGACATTTGGATTGAAATAATGGGGTCTTTGCCAATAGCCCTCGATTTGTTTCTAAGTGTGATGTTGATAAAGAATTTGCCAACCCCTTTAGGGTTTGGAATTCCTTCAAATTGACTAGAGTAAAAATATGGATTTTGTTTTTTGTCTCATATTAAATTTAATTATTTTATTTTTAAAAATGTGTTACGGCTTTATTTCTACTTTATTTAGTTACTGAAATTATGTCGGTTTTATTATTATTTGATCATGAATTTAACTGACCCGAAAGAAAATATTAGCATTTTAAAAAACTTTTTCGTTTCTGAAAAACACAATATCTCGAAACGATAAGCATCAATGAACCTGCTATTTATATGCAAACTTTTCAGTACATTTACACAGTTTCTTCTTGAGATTTTAAATTGAGTAGAGGAGTCATTTATATTTTAATGAGGGGAAAAGTGAAATGTATGTATTTCAAGTGCTTTTACGTAGACTATTTTTGAGTTTTTATATAGAGTGGAAGTTTTTTTCTTATGTATTTAATAAAGAAAAATTAGCAATGACTTTATAAAAGAATTCTCAATGTTCAAAACTCGCGACCTACAAGAACTTCCTACATAAGAGCTGTATTATCAGAATAGTTATAGAATCTCTAAATAAGGTTATATATTCTGTTTTATTCAATTCACAGAATATCAATATATATATATATATATATATATATTCGTATGAATTACTATTATTTGCATAATGTCGTAATTTTTGCTCATAATTCTATAAAATCCACTCTTTCTGCAATAAAGATATACATTAAAAATCTTTTCTATCGTTTTTTTCCATTTCCGAAGTCCCACAAGGTCGTAAAAAGCCAGAATGAATTTTTATGCAAAATATAGGTTATTTAAAAAAAAATTCTTCGAAGAAGTACTGTGAATTTAATTGGAAGCTATATAAAATTAGAGGTAAATGTAATGTTGCAAATCATAAATGAGCCTACAAAGGATTTATCTGTTTCCAAATTGTGACAGTCATTGGAAAATAGTTTGAGATAATTTCACTTATTTTCACATTTGCCGGCATTCACTTCTTCAGCACGAGTGAACTTCGGAACAAAAATCCATTAACTTTTTTTAGTCCTCGTTATTTTATGAGATGTTGCTTCACTGGAATCAATATTTGAAAACTCGATTTGACTTAATCAGCGTTTTCGGGAAAGTATTAATAAAGTGTCTCTAATTTTTGCACACACACATAAAGAATACGTACATTTGGATCATAGAAGTAACACATTTGCTAGTGAAGTATTTTCATTTTGTGCAAGATGCAACTTATGCAGCGTTATAAATTTCGTTGAAATTATCTAAAGAATTCTGAAGGTCAAATGTTTCTTCCAGAGGAAACAAATCAGTAATAAAAACAAGTTAAAGCATTGCAAATAAATGTTTCATAAAATATTTGATATTTTTCAAAAATATTTTACTTCGTTTTTCAAACCATTTCAATACTTTCAAAATTGGAATTTTTTTTTTTAAATTTTAATTTAACTATACTATTTTCGTTCTTATATATGAAAAATACTAAAGGGGCCATTTTTAATACAATATTAAAAATATTAAAGCCCAAGACAGAAGGTTCGTTTCATTAATTCCCGTCTTATTTTGCGTATAACTTACATTAATATTTTTTCAACAGGTGTATTAAAATAAAGGAAAGAGAATAATGCCATTAAGGTTAGAATTCAATTTTATTTTAAAAATAATAGTAATGACCTATTAAATATCTCCGAAATAAAAACGATTTTTTTTTTGAAATTAAGTTTTATTTGTTTTTAAATTCTTTGCAAAAGTTGTGTTATTACGATTTTCTTCTAAATAATTTTAGTTTCAATGCATGGAAACTAAGCAATAATGATTTTAAAAAAATATTTCATTAATTTTGCATTAGACAGAGTAAGTAAGCTGCTGATGAAGGATTAAAGCAAGGAAAATATGTTTCACGCTTGAAATTCTGCGTGAAATGACTTTTGAAAACAATGAGTAATGGAGTGAATGGGTACAGGAGATACAATAATTATAAAAAAACACTCAATACTGTTCGTCTATTTATACTTCAAGTATATAAATTTGTTGAGAAATACTTTTATTACTCCGAGGATACTTTAATTATCCGGCGATACTTGTAAATATATATAGGGAATGATTTTATTTTTCGCCCTAAACTCGATTTGAAAGGGTCGAATCCTAAGACATCAAAGAGAGTGACTTATTTATCTGTTAAACTAAAACTTCTTTTGAAGTTACAACACAGAATCAAATCAGTAGCGCACTATTAAAAAGAAATACATAATAAAAATCAAATCGCCTTTAATTTTATTGCTTCAATTACTCATGCTTCACCAGCAGGGGCTTGAGCTTCACTTTGAATCCCATTTTACAATGAATTCGAATGCACAAATTATGTGGTCAGTAGTTAGCAGGAATATATATATATATATATATATATATATATATATATATATATATATATATGTATGTGTGGTTGTGTTTGTATAATAAATTTCGAATTATTATAAAACGATTGATATCCCCCTCCCCAACGAGTCAAAAAAAGCAAAACATTATGTTGCTTTAAGATACAATTTTTTAAAATGAGAGCTCTATTTATATAAACATACTACAAAAAAGTATTAACTCTTATGATCGCTTCCCGATATATCTCTGTTTGTATACATACATATCGCTTTTGAAAAGTTTCATATGCATATGTATTTCTCTCCCAATATTTTAATGTAATTAAAAAAACCTGTATTTTTTTTTATTAGAAACGATCTTTGAATGTCCTACTTTTGTATTTGTATTAGAATGGCTATTCTACATATTCCGTTTTAAATTTATTCCTAAGATTTGGTTATTATACGTGTATTTAAAATTTAAAGTGATAAAAAATTCCATAATATAAAGTTAAGTAGATTTGTAATGAATACTAGAATTGAAATTTATTTTACCGTATAATTTTGTTTTATCAATAGAGAATATTTGGAATGAATATTCATATCTGACTGAAAATGTTTATTTAAATATCTCTTATTTCCTGAGTTGTGTATAAGATAATATATTTTTAATACGGAGAAAAGAAAAGCCACTGAATTATTTAAATTAAAAACTATTAGGGAAACCTTAGAAAATAATTTCTCGTAACATAAAAAGTATTTTCAACGGAAAAGTGTTAAGGAGAAAAATACTTTTATTTTATGAACTGTTTCTTCAACTATGCAAAAATTTTAATTGCCGTGGAAATAATTATTTTGTGACATTTGATTGCGAATTCCTCATGCCTGTTATAACAAGTTGTTTTTTCCTCGGAATTTTATCTTTATCCACATTTAATAACTGTTGTATACATAACTGTTAGTAGCTAAGCTGTAATTGCCAAAGTGAAATTTCAGAGTGTTGATAAGAAGGTAATATATACTTTCGTTCCACAGTAATTCCATAAAGTATATAAGACTCTCATGAGAAGAAAATCCCTCTAATTTTTCTATTCTTTGGATCAAAAGAGCATAAAGTCTATTAATCATCAATAACTTGTATCAAGGCAGACAATCAAATAAGTGGTTTAAAGGTATAACAAGTGTCAGTTTAATGACACATTATTATATGTTTTAGTTTAATGCATTGGTAGATAAAACGAAATCCTCATACAATTTCGACACGTGAGCAAACTAACAATTCTTATACGAAAAAAATCTTCTAAATTTAAAAATGTTTGCATAAAATTTTTTAATTCTAACTCATGGCTTACGAAGATAAAAAATTTATGAAATTTGAATCTGAAAACGTAATTATAAATTTTGCAAAGGAATATCGACATACTAATCCGTAGACCCATATACTCAAAAATAATAAATTAGACATCTATCTGTGATTGCTATATTTTTACAGAAATATCGTTGAGCGTATCAAAATATTTTTTTTCATTTTAGTTAGGTCATCGGGAATTTTACATTCTCGTAAAAGCCAGGCAATTAATTTTTTACAATGGTGTATTGACATGTCACCAGTATCAGGAAACAACATATCAGTAAAGTACAAAAATGTTTGAAACCATAACAGTCACAATTACAGTTAATTGATTTTCACGTCATTTTGAAATGTTACATTATAAGTAAGCTTTTACATTCGTAAAATTTGATACATTTGCATAAAATGTGGCACATTTGTTCCTTTCTAACTTATCCATCCTGATAAAAACTATATCCTACACATATATTTGTGATAATTAAATATGTCTTCCTCGTTTTTTTTCTTCTTTCTTTTGTATAAATGAACTATTTTCAACTCCAGTCTTTTTTTTTAAACTACTTAAACTTTCACATTAGAGTCGTGAAAATTAATATACCTATTAAGTTCTCTAACACAGTTAATGTAAAAAAGGAACTTAATTTATGAAAAAAATGAGAACTTTTGTATCCGTACTGATCTTTTTTTCTCTCTCTTATTTTTAAATGGTAATTTCCACTTAAGACACTCCACTATGCGCTCGTCTTCTTCATGAGAGTGTGCAATAAATTGTAATTAACAAATTTTCTTCAATATTCATTAATAAATATGATTGAAAATATTCATAAACATCTAACTTTAATTCAAGATATAAAGTAACATCTACAAGAAGATGTCCTATGTATATAAAGTATCCGGTGCAGTCCTACTTCATAACTTATGAAAGGGTGCATTTTAAAAGTGCAACAAGGTATAGTAAAGTGACTATGCGTAAAAAGATTAGATCAGTTGTAGGGCGCCTTGGTCGAAAACTGTGGTACTTGTACTCCTATCACAAATTCGGAAAAAGTCAGTGAAGAATCTCTGAAATAAAATCGATTTAGTACAAAAAGACACAATCTGGACATTAATGGTAAAAGCAGAATGATTAAAAAACGTATACGTTTATCCTTCATTTTCCTACTATTACGTAACGAAACGATATTAGAAAGAGAAAAAAAGATAGTTATTTTAAGAAACCATTATTTTCCATGTTCAAACTCCTCTCAATCAACTGCAATGCACATCTGTATCCTTGCTTGAGTTTTACGTTGCACTCTGTTTAGCATAGATGATTACATACGAGCACAAGCAACTGTAATGCGTCATTGAAGATCATGCAATGTTGTCGGAGGAATCGTATACACCAGCTGCTTGAGGTATCCTCAAAGGAAAACGTCTATTGGAGTCAAGAAAGGGGAAAGTGGTGGTCATTCACCAAACAAAATTGTCTTACACCGAATTTCAAAACCAGTTACTGATTCACATGGGACGTCTTGAGCGAAGGTGCAAAGTAAGCGTACTCCTGGTGTGTGTTCAAAGGCTGAGAGAGATTACACGACAAACTTTTGGAAGTGTCAAGACTGCATATGTATAATAAAAATTTATCATGAAATTCATATTACATACATTTGTGAACGGTATATTTTTATTTGGCGTCGAGATCATAGGTCAAGATGGAATAAATTTTATGTCGAAGAGGCAGAAAAGAAAGATTCAATAACCATAAATGAATTCTCAAAATGGTTTTTAATACGTGTTACTCGAATAGAATTTTTCTGCGAAAATATTCACGCTCGCTTACGAAGTATTTAATTTCATTCGATTAAGTTTGTTAATTACTAAAGAAGTATTTAAAAATAGTAGGTTTTTATAAACAATATAATGTTGCAAGTTCTGTGCAATACATTTAGAGCAAACCGCATTATAATGACCAAAAAAGGGGGAAAGAATTGTTTTCTTTAAAAATATATAAACTATTTTTTCAATAAAGGTATTACAGTTTTTAACGTTAACATTTTAATATTAACTAACGAGAGTTTTTCCCTCATATTGGACAAGTATGTCATACATGGCAAATATGTGGACTAAACTCTCGTTCAACTACGAAAAGAAATGTAGAGAAAAAAATATTAAATATTGATTGTGTGTGATGAAAAATACTTCCACAGCATGCCAACGGTGTTAGTTTGAGTACCGGGACTGCAAAGTGGGTTGTAAAAGTAAATTGTAAATTTCACTGACAGAAGACTGGGATTAATGTCTTCTTTCCTCCATTTAAAAATACGTACTTTTTAAGTAATTCCCAGCAGAATACAGAGAATTACCTTCAAACGTAATACGTATGAATTTGATTGATTGATTGCATGGTTTTACTGTTAAGGGAAAACAAAGATCTATTACTTCCTCTGATCATATTGTTTTTGTATCTTAAAAAAATTGGATGCTGATAACTAAAATATGTCGTAATAACAGACTTTTTTAATTTTAAATTACCACAAAGAGATGCTAAAGATTTTAATTCTACACTTTTTAAATAAATCTATATTAGATTGATTGATGAATCGAATGGTTCTGAGGTTAAAATAATGCTAAGAGATTATTGCTTTCTTTATTGGGCTGAGAGAGAATATGGACCAATTCTATGAGAAACTGTAAGATGGCCAAAAACAAGAAAGTGGGGCGATTGCTGATAACCATTTAAGTGTTTAATTAGGTATTTAAATAAATAACTCTCTCTCTCGCTTAGAAGATATAGTTGCTTTTAAGGAATTGATGGGTCATATTAAGTACAATGAGCCCTTGTGTTGTATTAAATCTCGGTTTTAAGAAGTGTTTACTAAATGAATGTTTAACAAGTTTTTCATAAATACAATAGTTACACGAATGATATTGATGATGTACCTCGTAATTTTGAAACTCGATTAAGTTACGAGGACGAATAATGAAAAAGGTATCGTGCTCTCAAAATATCAGCACCACTTCAACATTAAGACTTTGAGTCTCACGTATATTAAACGGGCTTCCAATCTGCCTCTTGACACACGTTTATTGTAATCAAGAGTCGAACTCACGAACGGAAGGAATAAATGCATCCAAAGAACTCGTGACTATGACCTCTTGGTGACGACAGCTACTGTTATCACTGTAACCTACATTTCTTGAGAAAGAAAAGGTGAGGATTTAAAATCTATAACTCCCAGAATGAGATTCGTATGTCTTTGTGCTTAAGATAGGAAATTAATTTTTTTCAACTAGTAAAAGTAATTTTATGAAACTAATAATTTCCCCATTTAATAATATCTTTACAATTTCATTTCATGTGATTTTAAGATTTTGCAGAATTTACAGTCTCTATATTTTTCTACGATTGATTATTGTATTATTAGAACTACATTTAGAAGCTTTAATGTTTAACCGGATATGTAATATCAAAAAAATTTAAAAGTATTTTCAATACAACTTTGTTTCAAATTCTAATCAATTTTTGTGTTGATAAAAAATTAATTAATCCTTTTTTAAGAAGATCTCACACAATAAATAATTATCACAACTATACTTGCTATAAAGACAAAAAAAAAAAAAATTGATAACTTCACATTCCTTATTCATGTTCTATTCATAAAGCATTGTCTATATCTCAACATTGTTCATTGGTTAGTCTATGACCATTTCATTTCATGCATTGAATTATTAAATAAATATTTAATTAAGTATCACTCAGAAACAAAGAGGCAGATGATTTTAATGTTAGAACTCATGAGCCATTTATAAGGAAATAGGATATTCATTTATATATTATGTTTTTTTCACTTAATATGCCAATGTATATTTCAAATTTCTTTCCAAATGCAATATAAATTTTTAAGAAATTATATCGAGAGATGATATCTGATTGTAGGAAATCAGTTATTTATTAATTTATTTTTAAAATTCACAGTCTATAAATCTTATTAAAATCTTATAATAATCTCGCAAAATGTAGAAAAATATTAATTTTTAACTCCTTTAAAATTTAATTAGCTACCCCTGCAAGATAAATTGCTTGGTTAAAAACATTTTTTCTATTTTTCGATCTATGATATAAAAGTTTAGTTAATCAAAAGGTTTTTTTTTTCTTTCTTAATACAGTTGGTTAAAATAACATTTTCGCTTAAAGTGTTTTGCATTCATCGATAAATCCTGATTTTTCAATAAAGCATCATTATTAAGTTTCTCGATAGAAAATACGAGTAGTTAATGAATTTCTATCCAATAAAAAAATTAAAATATGTTCAAATGGGTTTTAAAGAATATATATGAATTGTGGAAAAAGGACTACAGTGATCAAAATCAATGTTCTTTTAAGAAATGTTTTTAATTCCTATTAAATTGGTTTTTAAATTTGGGCAATAAGAAGCAATAAGATTCAATTAGTTACTAGAATTTGAAAATCCGTAACAAATACTAATGGAAATAAATATATCATTCTAACGGGAAAAAATCCAAGAGAAAAGCCTTTTTATTTGTAAGAAAAATATGTAATCGGAGTTATACAAATTTTAGCTCTTCGTTAACACTCTTTTCCAAAAACGTGAATGAATCTGTAACAATTACGCTCCAATAGAATATATTTTGCACGAATACTTTGTGTTTTATTTGTATTACTTACGAATTTAGGATTATGTGTTTTGTAAACATTTCTTTCTCTTTTTCCATAATGCCCTTGGGAATTCAGATAATTTATTGGTAACATTCTTCTTGAAGAATCAAAAAGAAAACTGAAAATTATCAAACGAGAAACACCAAATTTGTTAAATTAGTTTCCTTTTCATATTTAAAAAGTGTAGCAAATACAAATGCATAAAGTTTCTTCGGGAAATGGCTTCCACTTGCATTTTATTCCTGAATTGTGGAGAAAAATAAGTGGGTAATAAAAACTAGTAATCTTTTAGTACATATACATTATATTCGAAATATTCAACCCGTGTCGATCAATTTTCTTACTAAGTAAATATCATAATTTTAATACTTTTTATTTTCTTCCTCGATATAATATTCCGTAACACACATAATTCTACTTTTATGCTAATTAAGAAATACATTATTATTACTATCAAAGAAAACGTTAACAAGTACGTAAACTAAATTTATTTATATACTATTACTGAGTCTGTGTAATAATTACATAATTACTCATTGCTTAAAAATTATTGACTCTTTGGGCACAGTTTTGTAACCGAGTTTTCACGCGTATTTAACCTCAGATTAGCTTCAAGGCTTTTCTATGACGTTTTTTGATTTGAAAATACTTCATATGAATGAAATGCAACCAAGAGTAATTTGATAATGATATCGAAAATGCTTATGAGCAACGAAGAAGTTAGAACAATAAGTAGTATAAGAAAGTGATAGATCGGAAGTTTTGAACAGCGAGATTTTACTTGTTTTTATGCTGAAAAGAGAGAGCAACTTAATATCCGACGTTTAATGTAAAAAGATTACAAGACAGTTGGTTTTCTGAGATTCAATTTGGATTCATACCTCGGATCTACTTTTAAAACTATTCAGACTAACATATATTTCATACATTTTTGCAGTAATTCAAAGCACCATAAAAATAGGGCAAAAATTGTGTTTTGGGGAAAATAAAACAAAATTAAAGTTTCGAAGTCTAGTCTTATAGAAAATACTCTATAAATTGTTCTCACATGGAAAATTCTTCATTTCTGAAGATTACTTTATAATTGCGGTCTACAATATTAGAATGTTTAACAAATATGATATTTAGGTAAAATTAAAGCAGTATTAACATTCTCTTCAAATGCTCTTGAAATGGATTTCATGGTGCAAATTCTTTATTTTTGAAAATAACTTTAAAATTAGCAACTCAGAACCGTAAAAAAAGACGATAATTGCGTTAAATTAAAGCAGGAGTAAAGTTTTTAAAGTATAGTCTTCTTTACGGGTGTTGAGAAGATAATTTAGTACAAATAATGATACCAATTCACTCAGATTTCACTCAGAAATAATGATACCAGTGCACTCAGATTTCATTTTTGCACTTAATCCTAGACCGGAATCTCATAAGAATTCTAGTACATTCTATCTACTAATAATCTTGTAATGATGCCCCAACCTCAGAATAAAAGTACAAGGGCCAGTAAATCCATTAAGGTTTATCGGTGAAATTGCAAATGATATTCTTTAAGTTAAATAACCATTTAATTCCCCATAAAGTGTTATGTGCGAAGTCATTATAAAAGTGCTCAACAGTAGATGTACCTCAATTTCTGAAAAATACAAAAGTTGATTTGTTCTGCATGAATTACATTGCATAAAAAGAAAAAAAAGAATTAAAAGTATAAAACTGCAGAATAATAAAATAAGTATTATATATAATTTCAAAAAGGCTAACAAAACAAGTTATAAAAATGTATAAAAAAACTAGGTAGGACCTAGAAAAAAAAGACAAAAGTTAAATTAATGCGACATGTACAACATGACTTCCCATACCACCGAACAGTGCGTGTTGATAAGGATAGGAATTCAAAAGTTAGGCTGATTATGATTGTCGGAATTCGAATCCCGATAAACTGAATGAAAAAATAAGATATCACAGGATATTGAAATACCTAAACAAATAAATGAAATTGTAAAAGTTACTTTTCGATCAACCTTCGAATTTATGGTGAAATTTGATTTTTTTCAAGCAAATGTCCTAAGATGGCGCTTTTAATTCACACAAGAAAGAAAATAATCACCAAACGTATATTTGAAGCTATCATATTTATAGAAAAATAAATATTAAGTCCCTATATGACTTGAGGAAAACCAAAGTGAAATGAATATTACGGTAGGCAAAAAATTTAAGTATAAACAACTAATCAGTGTGTGGGGTGAATGCATTTCAGCATCAGAAACTACATAACATTTTGATTTTTGCCATTTTCATTTAGATTTCACTTTCAACTTTTCAAAATATTTTTTCCAATTTAAATTTCCTCGGAAATTATCTAAGCATCTCGATTTTAATGAATCCGATAGTCTAATGAAGGATTTTATCTTCTTTACGTCTTAACATCTATTTTTATATAAAATTGGAGCATGGCTTAAAGATTCTAATAATTATTTTTAGAATTTTATTAGTAATGTAAAATATTCATTAAATAAAACAACTTTTTCTGTACAAATTTTAATAAAAATTACAATGCGATACATGCCGAAAATAAAAATAAAAATAAAACTTTCATAATATATTTATCCAAACAAAAATTTATATATATATATATATATATATATATAGCTAAGGAGAATAAAACATGTTCATCTTTCTTTCTATTAAAGTATAAAGAACCAATGAATTAAACATTTACAGAAAACTTAAAAATATCTAAATTGTTAGTTTTATTATTTATAATGCATGGATAATTCTTTTTTTTTCTCAGAAATCATCTTCGAGACATTTGTTTTTAGCGATTCTTCAAAAGGTGATGAAAATCAGACCCTCATTTCCATTCAATTAATTTGTAGCGTGCATACGATATACGAAACGATATGTAGCCTGCAATCAAAATAGGACATAATATTTACTAACGCTTTCAGCATTTTTATATTGTGCCTGAAAATCGTTTCTTTTGGGACAGGACATCAGACATCAGGACTGAATTTAAGGCTGTAAAGATATTTCCCTCATTTGAATAAGTCAATTTTTCATCGTACCCCAAAACTTTGACGGAAACCCAGAGTTCAAAGGTACAACATTTTAGCATATATAGAGAGAGAATTATTGAAAAAGTGCAAGTGCCGCGAAATACGAAGATTATACTTTTTGGTATCATAATTTAACGTTTTCTTGTTCAATGTATATAAGTGATGTAGTATATTCAATGGAAAATACGAATTAAAAATATGGATGAATTTTCAAGCTAAATGTTTTAAAAAAATAATAAATAAGTCCACTCATTACCAAAATTGTCTTTCATGAATAATTTTTTTTTTATTTTTAATACTTAAATTTACATTTTTCTCTTCGTATCGAAGGATATCTATCATACACTAACATAATAAAAGATATTTGGATAACGAAGAATTTTAAAAGATTTTCAAAATTATATATACTTAAATAAACAAAACATCTATCTTCAACTGAATAAAACTTCAATTCCAATTCAAAAAATGTCGTCTTTATAATAAAAGAAATACTGCAACTATAACAGTTTGGTCCTTTCTTCTTAAATAAAAGTTCGACAAAAATGAAAATTTCTGAAATCACATACATCAAACAATACTTAATTTCTCTGACTTTCACCGAAATAAATAGAACTTGTAACATGTTCTTAAGAATTCATTGTTTAGGAATTCGTTCAGTGCTTTAATTATTGCTTCCAATATTGTTTAACGAATCTGATTTTAATTAAACACGTTATTAAAGATCTATTGAAAAAAAGTGTAAAACGTGAGAAACTGACCTAAAAAGTGTTTAAAAAAATTAAGTAAACGTATTACAAATTTTTTTTGTCAAAAATGATCTGAGAATTAAGGAGTAAACAATTTAAACCCAATGTAAAAATATTTATCATAATTGATTCAAAGTCAGAATAATATAATAATAATAAAATAATAATAATAAAAGATATAATATGCAGTGCATTATTAAAAAAGTATTTCGGCAAATTTAAAAAAATATTTCTTAGTGCAAATTTTATATACTTGCGAATACGTGAATGCCTCGTTAAGTGGCTTTTACACTAGATATCGTTTTTGAAAATTTTATAAATTTAAGATTTTACGTTTGTAGAAAGAAGTAAAGGAAATTTAAATAAATAATATCTTGAAAAAAAAGTAATTTGGCAAATGTCAAAATTAAAACGCCTTCCTTTGGTATGAAAATGCAAATGTTTTCGTAATTTACAACTGTTAGAAAAACATTTTTTCAAATATCGCAATTATAAGGAACTTAGTACGTGTGAACGTACACATGTCTTTTTAAGCTACTACTCTGAGAAAATGCCTTCATACAAATTTCACAAACATAAGGCTTTTCTTTTGTATGAATCCGCAAATGTTTCTTTAAGCTACCATTCTGAGAAAATGCCTTCATACAAATTTCACAAAATTAAGGCTTTTCTTTTGTATGAATCCGCCAATGTGTCCTTAAGCTACCCCTTTCAGAAAACGACTTCGTGCAAACTTCACTAACATAAGGCTTTTCCATTGTATGAACTCGCAAATGAGTTTTTAAGCTACCTTTTGCAGAAAAGGCTTTCATGCAAATGTCGCAAACAAAAGACCTTTCTTTAATATGAATACGCAAATGTTTGCTTAAGTTAACTCTTTCAAAAAATTCCTTCCTGCAAATCTTACAAACATAATACTTTTCCTTATTGTGAGTGCGCAAATGCTTGCTTAAGCTACCTCTTGCGTAAAACGATTTCAAACAAACTTTGCAAACATACGGCTTTTCCTTCGTATGGACAAGCAAATGAATTTTTAAGCTAGAAGACTGAGAAAAGGCCTTCATGCAAATGTCGCAAACATAAGGTTTTTCTTTAGTATGAACACGCAAATGAATTTTTAAATTAGAATTCTGAGAAAAGGCCTTCATGCAAATGTCGCAAACATAAGGTTTTTCTTTAGTATAAAGACGTAAATGTCTTTTTAAGTCGCTACTTTGAGCAAAAGTCTTTTTGCAAAAATCACAAGTATGAAGCCTCTCATTCGTGTGGGTACGCAGATGCATCTTTAAATTTCGAGGACATGAAAATAACTTACTACACACCTCACAAGAGTCATGATTTGTATTTGTATGTATTTGTATAGAACTATTTATGCGAGATTTCTTATAAAACTCCTTTTTGATAAATTTCGTACGAGTTGAATTTTTATACCCTTGAATGCATTCATGTTGTGTTAGGTTATGAATCGGAATGCTAGATTCATTGATCACTTTGCCAGTACGCATTTTGTCTCCAGACTGAATCATTAAATGCTAATGATACCTTATGTTTGACGAAAATGATGTTTGGCAAAACTGACATGCATGAAACTTTTGACCTTTCTGATTATGCGAAAGTTAGTTGAATTGCATCCACTGGCAAAATAGTCTTGTAATGAAATTTAGTAGGTAGCACTGGTTTTCAAATATAAACACACTAATGATTTTGAAGATAAGTGTTCTTTTTCATTTCCTGACAATAAATATTACACAAATTACACTTTCCTAATGAATTCATTAGTAAACGTAATTCCTTGTATTCTAGTACCGAAGTCCTGGTGTTAAATATTTTTTTCCTCTTCTTTATAACGAATTATTGAAGTGAATACAAATAGAAAACTAAGAATTTATTTAAGTATAATACGAAATACCCGGACTCTTGTCCATCAAAAGCAACGATTTGTCGGTGGTTTGCCGAGTTTAAACGTGGTCGTACCGACACAAACGATGCGGAGCACTCGGGTAGACCTGTGGAAGCCGTTACACCGGAAAATGTGAGTGAAGTGACAAAATTTATAATGAAAGATCGTAAAGTGATGCTCCGTGAGATTGCTGAGATGACACAGATATCATATGGAAGTGTATTTACTGAAAACGGTTTTTTGAAGTGAAGTGAAAAATGTTTTTTCCAAGTGGGTGCCGCGATTGCTTTCGATGGAACAAAAACAGCAACGAGTCGATGATTCAGAAAGCTGTTTATCGCTATTTACTCGCAACAAAAAAGATTTCTTGCGAAAAAAAAAAAAATGGGGGGGGGGGGGAAAAGCGTTGGAACGATTGTATCACCCTAAAAGGTGATTAACAAAAGGTGTTATGTTGATGAATGAAAAAAAAAAATTTGCAAAAAAATGTTGTTTTCAATGTTAGTCTCTGGAGTTATTGATT
The DNA here is from genome assembly GCA_019974015.1 of Nephila pilipes. Lineage (NCBI taxonomy): Eukaryota > Metazoa > Arthropoda > Arachnida > Araneae > Nephilidae > Nephila > Nephila pilipes. The sequence continues at coordinate 22,148 of BMAW01066964.1, read as the reverse complement.
GATGTGTTATTTACTTTTGTGACTCAGTGTATTTTGTGCACTTTCTAAGGTACCGAGTGTTTAACAAACGAATACCGCAGAGACTGGACTTTTGAAATGAAGCCTGAATCAGAGTGAATTCAGAGACGAAGGCAATGAGTTGACAGCTTAAGAAAAAATCAAAGCTTGAGAAATTGGATCAACCTGCTTGCCAACCGACTCGTCTAAACATGTTATTGAAGTAGTTATTCACATTAATCTCAAAATAATCTAACATCTTGATAACCTGAAATTACTTGACATTTATAAAAGCTAAAAGGACGATTAATAAGTAATTCTGATGATACACAGTCCTGCAATTTGAGATACATCCTAAAATTGAGTAGATAAAGCATAAAAAGTAGGATAATAAGGAAATCAATCAGAATATTCTATCGCTATTTGTTTCCTGTTAATGGCGGAAGAAGTAGAACAGGCTCTTGCGCCATAAATGCATTCACTCGTTGCATCTTATTAAAGATGTCGGCAATCAACCCTCGTCGGCAGAAGTACTGTAAGCTATATTTATTCTGAAGAACGAATGCAAAGAAGCACGAACTGAAGCGAAGTGCCTCCCTTCTTCGTATAAATATATATGTAACAGATCAATTGAAAAGTCCCCGGCCTACCATAGTAAAACACATTTTTTTTTGCAAAATTAGTTTTTTTTATTCAACATAATTTCCTTCAAGGGTGATACACTGACTAGAGCGATCCTCCAACTTTTTGATACCATTTTTGTAGTACGATTTGTCCTTTGCTTTAAAATAGGCATCAGTTTCGGTGATCACCTCTTCATTCGACGAAAATTTCTTCCCAGCGAGCATTCTTTTCAGATCTGAAAACAGGAAATAGTCGCTGGGGGCCAGATCTGGAGAATACGGGGGATGAGGAAGCAATCGTAGGCCAATTCATGGATTTTTGCCATCGTTTTCACTGACTTGTGACACGGTGCTTTGTCTTGGTGAAGCAGCACATTCTTTTTCTTCAAATACGGCCGTTTTTCGACGATTTTGTCCTTCAAACGGTCCAATAACGCTATGTAATAGTCGCTGTTGATGGTCCTTCCTTTTTCAAGGTAGTCAATGAAAATTATTCCATGCGCATCTTAAAATACAGATGCCGTAACCTTGCCAGCCAACTGTTGCGTTTTCCTACGCTTTGGAGCGGGTTCATCGTGTGCAGTCCACTCGGATGACTGTCGATTGGACTTCGGAGTGAAAGGATGGAGCCATGTTTCATCCATTGTCACATATCGACGCAAAAACTCGGGTTTATTACGCTTGATCATCTTCAAACACTGCTCCGAATCATCAACTCGTCGTTGTTTTGGGTCAAAAGTGAGCTCGCTTTTGACAGAGCTCACTTTGCACAGATCTTTCTCATACCCAAATATGCGTAAATGATATGATGTACACGTTCAGTTGATATCTTTAGAGTGTCTCCTACTTCATTCAATTTCAATTTACAGTCATTCAAAATCATTTTGTGGATTTTTTTAATGTTTCTTCGGTAACAACCTCTTTTGGGCGTCAACCGTCTTCGCTGTTGATTTCACCACGTCTAAACTTAGCATACCAATCCTTGATGGTTCATTTTCCTGGAGCAGTGTCGGAAACTCGGCCTCAAGTCAAGTTTTTGCTTCAGCTGTATTTTTTCCCATTAAAAAGCAATATTTTATCAACACGCGAAATTCCTTTTTATCCATTTTTTTCACAACAACAAAAGTTGCTTCACTCAAAATACTAATTCACAAACTAATGATCCAACAGCTGTCAAATTTATACATGCATCTTTTGAGGGTTAGGGCTAACTAAAAAACATATGGAAATAATTTTCGTTGCGCCATCTATGTGTCAGGCCGGGGACTTTTCAATTGAACTGTTATACATCTCGCAAATCTGCACATTCGAAAAAGATTTTCTTCTTCCTGCTGTCCTATTTTGCATCCTATTATCCCGTATATAGTTACATTATAAGAAAAATTCTAATTTTTTTTTCATTGTTCTAGTTTATATTACTAATATCAGTTTTAATATAATAAAGTTCTTAATATCCATTTGATAATTGTGGAGTTGAGATTAAATTTCGTGTTCCTTATTTGATTTCCATTCTACAATATCAGCCCACAAATTGCACGCATAGACACTTCAAGGGTTTTACTACTGTTAATGATAGAATATTTCAATATTATTTTTACAAAGCATTCTTAATAAGACAAAAAAAATGTTACACAATGAAAAATGTAACTTCCCTTAAAATTTGTCCTCGATTTCAAAGTCAACCTGATATAGTCAGACGGAGAGATTATTCTGAGTGAGAATATTAAAGAACTTATTGCGCAATATCATAACTTTAATTTTAGATATAATACTTGCATAGAAAATGTTACATAATCTTCCTCTGTAATTATGAACATGATTACTATTATTTGCTGAAAGTATTTCAGGCTCTCCTAAATTATGAATTTCAAATAAAGGATTTACCAAAACTAAGAACCTCTTATATTTCTCAACATGTTGAAACTCCCCTGGCCTTTGATTCCTCAACAGCATTTCCAATAAAATGTTTTATAAACGAACTTAAATATTTCGGTGACCATTGTTTTGTCATTAAACACACGGAATGCATAATAAATTTCAATGAATTTTGAAGGTACATTCAAAAACGGAACAATTGTGTAAGATTTTCAAATATTTAATGCAAAATTAAAATTCAAGGCCTCACTGATTACTAATAAAAAAAAAGTAGAAGGAACTACGATGGCCGTAACAAAACACTAACAATATGCTAAAAAACAGTTTTGTATTTTCGAAACGAAAATTTATATGTCTAACTTTTCAAACTAAATTTGGGAAATCTTTAAGCTGCAATATTCTTCGAGTAAAATACTAAAAAACAAAGAGCTATATAACACAAAATAAAACTCGAAGCAAATTAAAATTGTTTGTAATCTTTCATATTTAGATAATAAATTCTTTAATTTTAAATTTTAAAACCCAAACAGTATAAAGTATGTGCAACTAGTAAAGTACTCTTCCAAAACATGTCTCGTAAGTTTAAAATTTAGAATTCAGAATTCTATCCATATTATTTAACATGCATTTCCTACAGTGGATCTGAATTTAAAACTTTTTTACGTATCGAATTACGCACATTGATTATGAAATAATATTCCAAAGTCATTTTCATATGTATCCAATCTATTCTTTTTCAGCCTCTTATCGAAAAATTAAATGCGAAAATATTCATCATAATCAATTAAATAAAAGTCTTCTCAGTGATAGTATCCATGTAATCTAACTCGATTCAAATAAACATTAAATTGTAAAGTTAAATTAAACATTAAAAATCAATTTTGTGAAGTCGTCTATTTTCTTTACCCTTTTAAATGATTTTATATTTAGGATTGTAAATTTTTCTCCATTCCTCGATTTCTAAATCCTAAAATATTATCCACCATTTAAAAACTTTAAATAGCATACACAATGAGGCATAAATAATCATACATTTTACTGAGCATTTACATATATTTTCTTACAAATGTAAACTACCTATGGCTTCATTTAGATGACAATTTACTAGGAGTCTGTTTTCATATCCTCTTTCTGAAACCCATACGTTTCAAGAACGACTTATTGATATTGTTTGAGTAATTGTAACATTGTGAATCCTATTAAACCGATTTTATCAATAATGTAGAATATATTTCAATTAATAAACAAACAATTGTCACTTTTATACCATGAACCATATTCGAACCTTTAAATTATTTTTCATACATTTAAGACGTTTTAAAAACTAAAATTTACCTACATTGTCCTTACGGTAATACAGGGCGTTTTTGACCAGATTTGACGTTAATAAACAATGAACAAACTGGTGCTGCTACCGCATCTAACTTAAACTTTTTGTTTTCTATTTAACATTTTGTGGTAATTTGTTTAGTGAGATAACGATATATAATGACCAATTTTTTTTTATCGTCCAATCAAAAAATACAGATTATAAAGGAATAAACACTGAAGATAGAAATGATCATACTGTGTTAAAAGATTCCGAGCTCGAAACATTTTGGAATATCTAAGAATACAACAAAAAGAATGAATGCAATAAGGCTGTTGCACATGTAGATTCTACAAAAGAATGAATCCTTTTGTCATACGATTGCGAGTCAGCTACCTTTCGAGCACACGAATGGTCCATAAGCTAACAAAAGTCTCTCAAAATTTGAAGATGCTCATGAGACGTAAATTTTGTAAATGTAGTGAAGCCTACCTTCCTTCAACTATTCTTTTAAACGTTGACTAATTTCTACAATTCAAATTCAAATGTATTAAAATCAGTGGTATTATATAAAGTGAGGTGTAGTGAAATATTGGAATCTGAATTGAGGAATTTTGGTAGTAGTATTAACAGAGAGACAGTAGAACGAAAGAGAAAGGGAAATCATAGGAAACGACTTCCGGAGGAAGAATCTGCAGTCACAATAATATATTTTAAAGTCCCAGTGTAATAGGTTGCTTGAGGAGATAATGGATAAAGATTGTTTGATATTATTTAAATGAAATAGAAATTTTTTCGCAAACACAGACATAACATATAGGAATTGCTTTCAACGGAGTTTTAAGTAACAAATTTTTCATTTAAATTGAATTGGATAAATTGTTTTACAAAACACATCAATTTTGCTGCATAAATCAAAAGGACGCACTTCAGTAATAATAGGTGTATAATCAACATCCGGTAATCGAGTGTTGATACATTTCAGCATATTTTATATACGTCAACTGAAGGAAATCAATGTGTTTAAAATAAAAAACAACACTGGAATTAGTCTTAAATGATTCTTCTAACTTCTCAGAAATTTTATGCTCCTCTTCTAGAGTTTTAATCTTTTGTTCTATAATTTAAATTCTAATTTATTTGATGAATTTCAAAATGGCATTTCGCAAATATAACGAATTTGTATTTTTATCAAAAGTATTACCATCTCTTACTTATAATGAACAATTTTGCTTCAAAAATACGATTTTCATGTTTAAAAAACAAGGAATGCATTTTAATTTTTGTATCGTTTGTTCTCGCTTTCCCTAAGGAATAAATACTGTTTCAAAAATCCCCGTATGTGTGACGAGAGAAATCAGTCCAACAAGAGGGTTAATGACAAAGGCCACTTTATTCACAAATGTTCATGATCATACGATCATTGGCAGCTACACCTAGAAAAAATATCAAAATCAGGAAACAAAGCACTTGTACAGTTTTGCGCACGCATACAAAGACATATTTGTTATAACAGTAACAGAACTTTTATTAACTTTGAGCTCACTAGCTTATTAGTTTGAACTGGGGAAAAAACTCCACAGTAATACCCTGCATTTCCAAAGCATACTAACAGTTCTCAGCAGATTCTCTCGGCTAAGTAACCATCGACAGATTTGCTTAATTAATTTCGACCGATTTCAATGCAATTCCTGATCGATTCGATTGGGCTGCGTATCTCTCCATAGTTATAGCTTCTCTGGTCAAGTGTGACGTCCCATAGAGAATTCTGGAAAAGTCTACAACTTACGTCCCGGTTTTGTTTTCGCAGAATTTCCAATGTTTCCTACAATCACTGTTTTTTTCGCCAAAGTCACGAAACCATCAAATTCGTCGCCAGAGTTAGAATGCATTTGCTTCCTTTTCTGGCAAACGAAATGTATGTAATTATCTCTTTTTCCTTATATGAGTAACGTTGCATAAAAGAGTCATAGTAAGTTAGTTATAATACATAATATAAAGAACACGTGCAATTAATGTTCATACTTGTAATTATAACGATTTAGTTAAAACTGATTTAATTGTTATCAAGTTCGTTTTAGCGCCAAAATAGCTACAATTCTGAAATATTAGGGTTGAATATCATTATCTATTTTATACAAATGCAATAACAATTTGAGTTTTAAATTTATAATAAATCAAAAAAATATGTACTATTAATAATTTAAAAAGAAAAACTCGCATATTGGTGATTAGTCACACTGTTTTTCTCCTTATAAGTCCAGTCATCAATTGGTGACTTCTTATATAGGAAAACATTTTATTTCGTTAATTCACAGTATATACTTGACCAGTATAATGTACATTACCCGTATTAATATCTTAACTTTAACTTCGTGATAATTCGTGGACATAGTCAAAGCCTTTGTAACTTAGCTTCCTAGACGACCACCTGTCTGAGAGGACATCTGGCTGAACCCCCAGCTGTTTTCCAGCTCATCAGTCTAAGATACGAGAAAAAAGATTTATTTCATCAGATCAGGCAATATATAGACCACACCTGCAATGACGCATAATTTGAATGTGTGGCCCTGGTATGGAAGAAATGATCCGCTATTGTGAGGAGAAAGTTCAGGAATTGTGAACTAGGAATCAGAGTGACTTGGGGATTAGTGGCCATCCTTCTGATTTACGACAAGCAGCACCAAAATGTCCGGAAGTCAAACTGCATATTATTCATAAAAAAAATGTTGTTTTGGACAGATATTGACATTGCTTGTGCAAGTCGATGTCCGTCCAATCAGAAGTGGAAAAGAATTGAAATGGCCTACTCGGAAGATTCAGAAGGGCAGGATGAAAAATAAAAAAGGGGGAGTGAGTGAGAAGGGGAAATTCCGTGTCAAGTGAGAAAGTGTAGGAAGAAAAGCGAAAAGTATTCTTTTGCTATTTTGGTGAAATCTTTTTCATGCTATTTTTGTTCGTGCTAATTTGTTCGTTTTATTTAAAAAAAAAAATATCTGATTGCTAAAAATGACAAGGCGAAAATGCCTTGTAACTAGTAAATGCAATTGTAAATAAATAATAATAATAATTTTGCTTAAGCTGTATGATCTTTCAGTGAATTTAGACATTTTATTAAACTTGGGGTCACTACGTTACACTTTTGATAGAATTTGACAAGAAGGGCTAAACTTCAAGTTGATGCGACTAGATTTTTCGAACCAAATTATCAAAATTATTTACTCCTACCTGGACTCCCGTAAAATGAGGGTATGAGTTGAAAACGTAGTTACTCCCCCCCCTAGATCAATCCTCCGCGGTGTATCAAAAGAATGAATTATTTCTCCCTTATATATCCCTTATTTAAATTTCCCTAGAACAATTATTGCTCGAAAGCGTAGTGTTTTTAATACATTCCTTTAATTCTAGTTATTCATTTTTAAATGTTTATTTTGTTCGTAACACATAATATCAGCATGTCTTTTCCAACAAATCGTACATTTTACTTTTGTTATACAGAAAGAACTTAGAAGTCCTAGTTTGACACAGTGAAAACAAAAAAAAACCCTTTTTAATTAATATCGATTTGCGCTGTTCGAGTGGAAAATTCTTCCCAAAAACCCAACTTATACTAGCATGATATGAGTTTCCACAGAACAGATCCTTAGATTTTGTGGCGTAATTATATACCAACAACTGATTGTCATCTGAAGGTTCCTTTTGCCTCATATCACTCCGCTTGGTTTTTTACTAATTCACAGTATAAACACTTAGTGGTTATGAGAGTTCGTATTATGAAATCTCTTTTCTTTATATATAACTTAGTCATTTCTTTCGCGATTAACTGCCTGTTTAAAAATTCAATTAAATCATTTACGGAATACTCTTTTCAGAATTCATAATGAAATTCAAATACTAAATTATTTGGCTGTGATTTTAGAATTACAGGTGATAATGAAGTGCTAAATGTATCTGAAGCAATGTCTAATGATTCCAGGCTTCTAATATGAATTTGAATTTTATCAAATAGCTGCCGCAAACTTTTTAAGTCATTTGAACGCTTAAGTGGGGAAATTTCTTATAAATGACTCATGTTGGTACTTAGTAAAGTTTCTTTTCTGCCAAATCTCTGTTCTAACAAAGTAATAGTTTTAACATAATTTTCATAAGAGATAAAGAAACCACCGATAGTTTCCAAAGCTGTTCCAGTTAAATGGGCTTTCAAATAACTAAATTTACTGACGACGTCTAAAGATGTATTATTATGTATCGACGTCTCGTAAAAGTTTCAGAATGTAAGCCATTCACTTATATAACCAGAAAAATTTGGGATAATTATTTTCGGTAGTTAAGCTGATTATTTGATGTTTAACATCCGTTTCATGTGCTGAGTATTTGGGAGGATTGGGAGGGTCGTGAATAACTTTATTTTGATTCAAACTTCGCAAATATCGATTTGCTTCGAATCACTATGTTAGAATTTTTCACGGTATTCTTCAGATGATTTTAATTCTTTATCCAGATCTTCAGGTTTCAATACTTTTTTTTTTTTTAAATCAGAATCAACTAATTTAAGGAATTCAAATTGATCACTTAATTATTTATATAAATTCAATTTCGCTCTCTTCAACAGTTACTACTGTTTTTTTCATTTTCTAATTCAATTTTAGAAATAAGTTTAGAAACTGACGTTCTTAGTGTTGTGCTCTTCTTTGTGCATAACTGAATGAGTTCAGAGCTTTCGGTGGTCCTTTTATTGCAACTAAGAAATTTATCAAATGTGATAGACAAAATATGTTCAAATATATCACTTCAATCTTTCATATTTGTATATTTAAATTTTAAAGCATGAACTCATTTCCCGGTAGGGATGGCATGTCAAGAAAGAAAAAAAAATTATTTTTCTCGTTTTAATTCAGAATCTGCACGTAATTATTCATTAAGAATATCAAAATTTAACAAACCTTTTCTGTCGTTCCGAGGAGCTGTTGCTTTAAACTTTAGCTGCAATAAATTTCCTTTGAAATAAATTGATCATCCACTGAAATAAAGTTCTGCACTCTATTGTAAATAAAATATGTATCGACATTAATTAAAAATACAACAACAGTTACTTATCACTATGAGATACAACACAGGTTACATAGGAGAGCAAAAGCATTCTCTAATTCTAATTAAAGTTCGTTCTGTTAGCGTTCAATCAATAGCGTCCTCTAGCGGGAAGCACACGGGCTTTGCTGGAAAAAGTATACAGTTCCGAATAAACATGTTGTTATCCATTTATTTTATGTATCTTAAGTTTATGATTAAAATATAGTACTCTCTCTCTCTACAGGCACGCAGCCAGGATTGAATGTTACGACAGTCTCCAGATTTTATACGATGGACACGATGAAATATAATCATAAATCTATTTCTTTAATTCTAGATTAATATAGATGAAAATTATAAATTTTATTAATGAATAGTATTCCACAAATTTTATTCATTTAATAGAATGCATTGCTATTACAGTACATATTAAAATAATTTATGTATAAAATTAAGAATATTACGATGTGCGGTTTTTGTCATAAAAGCCGTAGGGTCGTTATCATTTCAATATAAAATAAAATTATAGAACATTTGATTTTGGATTATAGAACATTTGATTTTGGCTTCAAAAAGAATTCAAATTGGTAACAATTAGTTATTTCCGTTCGAGTTGAACATTTTAATCTAAAAGAGTTATTCACTCATTCTTATTCACTTAGATTAAAATAATTGCAGATTATGTTCTCGTTTACTTAAAAAATATTTTTATTATAAATCCATTTTTATCTTATTATTTATCTTTTATTTGTATAATTGTTATATATTCATATTAATAAATTATATCATTAACTGATTAAAGCTATAATTTATTTATGTTAATAATACAATGTAATTATGTTAGTGATATTACTATAAGAATGTTATAACATTTTTAATTATTACTGTAATATTGAGTTATCATAGTGTACAAGATAAATTTTAAGCAAAACCGGTTTTGAAACATATTATGGAGGTTTCCTTTTAAACTATTCCTCTCTTACTTACTACCGATAGTTTAAAAAATGTAAATAAAGAAGTCTTTCAGTGCGAGCAAACATTTTTCCAATATAGGTACCGCACGACCTGCCCCCCCCCTCTCTAGCTACAGGCCTGACTCTCTATAATTTGGAACTTCACTTTTCTTCCTTTCAGTCATCTGGCGTTTCTTTACATGAAACCTATCCCACAGAAAATTAATTTATGTCTTTAGTGGAATAATTTGGGCTTTCAAACCTTACGTTTATTCGTAGTCTTAATGATTTCTGTGTTTGACTCTTTTTTTTGTGCGTATTATATAATATTTTATAATGTAATTATGATAGCGGGAGTTCTTTTATGCTGTCAATTATTTACGAGCCATTCATTTCTAATCAGTTCTATTACAGGACGAAACTTGACAAATATGAAACACACACAAAACACGGAAATTAAGCAAAGAATGGACTTTAGACCTTCAGCGAGCTTAACGCTCGTAAGGGCGTGTTTCGCCTTCGGGGATTACGTCGTTTCTGCTACAGGTGCTGATTCGGATTCCTGACTCTATCTAGCATAGACGACTGTTTCCGAGCGCTTTTTTCAACTTTTCGTTTTTGTTTTCTCTGATCACCATTAGTGAAAGGAGAGTTTTTTGAGTGATTTCCTTTGATTTTTCGCCATGGATCTGTCCATGGAGGTTGTTTCGCAGGAATAAATACCGCCTCCATCAGCGGCTGCTGGTACATCTACCACCAATGAAGGCCTAGCAAAAAATGCTAATGATACGTTTACACCACCTCGCCTCGATCCTGATGCCTCATCAGAAGACACTGAAAAGTTCTTCGTGGAGCATTCAGAAGGGGTAAGGAAACTTATCGAACTTCGTGATCGCTATGCCCTCTGGGAAAAGAGACTGAGTGCTGCTTCGCAGCAACCTGATGATTTTACCAAGGCTCATGCCGAATTAGGCATAGCCTATGCACAACTTTCGGCTGTTAAAGGGAAATTAAATGTTCCCCTGTTCAAGCTCCTGGCCACCGCTGCCATTCTCGATAAAATTATCGAGGCAGCAAAAAAGGCCGAAAAGAGAGCAAAAATGGCTGCGAAGAAAAATGGCAGCCATTATCCCGCCAAAACACCAGAAGTAGATGTGGCTTCAGAGAAAACTCCGGCTCAGGGTGGAGCCCCCCACACAAAGAGCCAATCAAAGAAACGATCAGTGGATGCTGATGGGTTTTCTACTATCGGTAAGAAAATTTCTAATACTTTGTCCACGGTCCAGACGACCTCCATTTTATCTAATTGACCCATAGGAGATGAGAATACGGATCTCAGTGAGGATGAGGACGCTGGGGAACCAGCGATCCCCGTCACTTCAGTAACAAAACCTAAAATTCCTCCTTTCTTCATTACACCGAAAGGAGATTGGAGGCAACTCCTCTCCTTCGTCAGACTTGAAGCGCCATCGCTTTACAGCAAGCTTAGCGGCCGCTTCCTCCGTCTCACTGTTAATCATGAGACGGAGTATAGAAAATTAGCGAAGTTTCTACGTACAGAGGGCGTAGAATTTAATTCATACATGCTTAAATCAGACACACCTCTTAAATTAATTCTTCGTGGAACTTCCTTCGACAACAGATCTCGAAGAAGTTAAACAAGAGATTGAGAGTGCAGTCTTTACTGTTCACAAAATCTCTCGTCTCACTAAATTCGAACAAAAGCTCCCATGCCTTTAATTTACTTTCAGATTCTTAGTAATTTACAAGCTGAACAAATATACAATTACTCAGACATGTTTGGTTTGGTAATCACTATTGAGAATTATAGGGGTAATAAACGCCCTTCTCAATGCTGGAGGGTCAGGGTTTCTTCCACTCCTCTGAAGTTTGCCACCTCCCTATCAAATGCGTAAAATGTGCAGGTGCTTACAGAGCCAGGGACTGCCCAAATGATTTCGACACACCCTTGAGGTGTGCTAATTGTGGCGGAGATCATGTGGCGAATTGGCACCAATGCCCTAGATTCCCTAAGGGCAAAAACTCCAGCCCTAAATTAACAAATAAAAATTTAAAAAACAAAAATTCTGTCCCTAGGCCTAAAAATGTTAACTCTCCCCAGAGCCAGCGTCCTCTCGAGAGTTATCGACAGGCCACCCCACAGGTTTCTTACTCCCAAATTTTGACTGGACAGACCACGGTGCATTCTGCCCCTATTCAAAATTCAGCGGCTACTCCCAGCACAGGAAATTTTGGGGAAATTTTCCGTGCCGTAATGTCTATTGCCAGTGACGCTAATGTCGATGAGCAACTTTTTGCTCGGGCATTTAGGGAGTGTCTCCCTGCCCTCCGCCAGGTCACTGCGGCTGACGACTAGGCATGCATTATTTTCGAAGTATATGTCGCACTTAAGCACTGGCGCGCTTACCGCGCCCCTCCCCAATATTAAAATTCAATCGTAACGTGCATGACATTTCTCTTGGGTTCTGGAACGCAAATGGTTTGCGTTCCAAGATTGACGAAGTCAGAGACTTCATCCTAAAGCATAATTTTGATCTGTTTTTGGTTCAAGAAACAAAGCTCCAACCGGGGCACGAACCCCAGATCGCCAACTATCGTCTCTACAAAGACGATAGAATTACTCTTCGTATCGACGGAGGTACCGCTTTATACTGTAAAAGTAATTATGAACATTGCAGAGTCCTCTTGCCTAGGTTATAGTATACTGATGCAACTGCCATTGAAATCAAAATTAATAATTACCCATCACTGCGAAATATTTCTGCTTATATTCTCAGTACCCCATTAAATAGATGTCATTTTCCGGAGGAGGACTTCATTAAGCTTCTTAATTCTGGTCAAAATATTATCATTGCTGGAGATATGAACGCCTGTCATAAAGACTGGCACGATTCAAGATAAAACATTTTTGGACAAAAGCTCAAACATGTTATAAGCAGAACCCCTGGTGCTAGGGTTGTCGCACCATACACCCCTACGCACATTAACCCTAGGTCCCATCTGGGAGCTAGGGATTCTATTATTGATCTTGCAATCTTTAAAAATATACCCTTAATTATGATATAAGAGTCTTTCATGATCTGAGCTCAGATAATTTGCCGGTCATTTTGAATCTTAACACAAACTCTGCATTTTTAAAATTACCAGAGCAACTCTCTACCAATTGGGAGAATTTTAAATTTATTTTAAATTCAAAACCCCTCCCTATTCCAGAAAACTCCAGCAATGAAGATATAGAAAAATCTATTGACAAAATTGGAGAAATTATTTCTGAGGCACTTGTGACGGCCTCAAAACCAAAATTTAAACCTCCTCCTCTGAGACTCCCTATTGAAATCAGAAATAAAATTCGTCGCAAAAATTATGTACGGAGTGTCTGGCAAAAGTGTAGGAATCCGGCTCTAAAATCTGAACTCCGTGCACTCAGTAATGAGATCAAATGATATATTCAACACTTTTTCCCAATTCAAAGTTTTACGAAGATATTTAGTTCTCCAGAACAAGGGAAGATTTTGTTTTCAAGATACACATCAAGTTCTATATTTCTATGATTTCAGGAAAAGAAGGCAACCTCTATTTGGAAACATTTGTGACTCTTTTCCAAGACTAGAACCAGTCTTCTAATTCCATGAGGAATCTGTTTAGAGAGTGACCAATAGCTTATGGATTATTGTTTCGTGCTAGTTTCTCATTACATCTCCTGGACGAGAAGGAAAGGAAATTGATTTTGATAAATTGATACCAAATTTTTAACAGTATAAGATTTTGATATATATGCATAAATAGTACGATAAATGTAGTTATCGAATTTCCGTGGAAGTCTAGTGGTCAAGGTAGCGGATTCGCGGCCGGTGTTACCCCCGTAGTGTTTGTGAGTTAAGAGTCCTGTTGCCACCGAAGATACGGAATGTAACGTTGATGCACGATGAATCTTGTCGAGGTCCATTGTCCTCCCATTGATGTGGTGTGGAATTTTGGAAAGGGAGGTTCAGACGCAGAATTTCTCCCCGGTACTTGACAGAGGTGTAATAATACAAGGTGCTTCGACAATATCCCTCCTTTTGCTCTTTATTTAATTTCCAATGTTAACATAATGAAAATAAAAATGGAATTGCATGTCATTTTATTTCAAAAGAATGTAATCATATTTCAAAAACTATCATCTGTTTTCGTCACTGTATATTGTTGCTGAGAACTGAAAATAGAAATCTAAAGTTGGTTTCAGTGAATAATGTTACACCTGCTTCAAATATTTAATATGCTTATTCAAAACGTTAATGATGTTGTATTTTATAAGGATAATGCCCATCCACACATTGCCCTTAGAGGTGAAGACTTTTTTCAACCTATACAGCTACTTTCTTGACCCCCTAATTTACCCGATATGTCGCTTATTCAATATGACTGGGAAGTCTAATCGGCGTCTCACTCGAGATTCTGATCCCACAGCTAATGCCGATGAACATTCGGCTTAGTTAGAAGTAATATGAGATATTCTTCCAAACGTACAGATTCAAAACCAAAAAAATTTTAAAAAACGTTTATAGTTATTTCTTCATTTTTGCTCCCAGATTCGAAAAATAAACTTTTACGAATACGAAAAATATTTACGCAATAGAAATACTTAATAGTAAAAGCGAACGTAATTTCAAAAAGTAAATCAGTTTCTAAAATCGTCATGATGTATGTACCAAAAAAGAGAACTATCGTTAAATACGATTTTAAAATGTAACTTAATTGTGAAATGTGATTGAATAATGTTATGGCAATGTCACGTATAGCAATCCTATATTAATCCAAAATAATGAAGTTTTAGTGGAACATAATTCAAATTTAATAAGTTACTTCCATATAAATGAAAATTATAGGTAAATATGTTCTAAAACTTAAAGGATTATGAATATTATTGAAAAATGTATAAAGTTAATGATTTTAACTAACAGAAAACAAAGTCCAAATTAAAGATTGCTCAAAATATTTTGATCAGTAGGGGTGAAAAAAACAAATAAAAAATAACATATTTTGTATAAAATAAACCATATATATATATATATATATATATATATATATATATATATATTAATATGTGGTGTATTAAAAGTCATTTAATTTTACTTCCATCGTGATTTTTCTATTAAAATTAAAGCGTGTCGATTAAATTAAAATATGTTTTTTTATAATTTCTTTGTGGTTTTAAGAGATTTAATTATTCTTTTTGATTTTAGAAAACTTATCTTACCTTTATCTGAAGAAAATTGTATAAGTCTATTATATAAGGAAAAGAAAACAATAAATAAACTTGCTGACATCAAATATAGTTTCATATAACTACAAATAAATATAAGCGCAGTGAATTATTTTTTAGTGAAACACCTGCTTCAAATCTTTAATATGCTTATACAAAATTATATAAATATAAGCGCAGTGAAAGCAAATAAATATAAGCGCAGTGAATAAAAATAAATATAAGTGCAGTGAATAAAAATAAATATAAGCGCAGTGAATTATTTATTTTTGCTTTCTGATTGACGCTAATTATTCTCCTCATGAATGCAATTGATATTTTAAACATAGTTAAGCCGTGTAATGTTTAAAAATCCTTTAATATCTAGTGCTCTTAAATAATAAAGATAAATAAATATAATTAGACAGTTTTAGAACCGCTAAAAAGAAATTTATTTACTTTCAGTTAAGATGTTATTTTTTTGTTTGGTAATCATATTTAGAAGTATGACCAAGTTGACTTAATTCAACAATTTCAAAAAAAGCTAAAAATGTCTTTGAAAATGCACCTGATAATTAAGAATACAAATTTTCTTCCTTTCGTTGAAGAGGCAATATTCTGAGGATTATCTTCTTCATAAACACAAGAAGTGTTTCTTTTCAGATGGAATTAAATCTTGTCTAGGAGAAGGCGATAATATGTGTTATCTTCTTTGTATCCAAAACAGAAGTATAGTGCTCCAATACAATAGTCGATAGCCGAACTTGAAGACGGTATGAAGTTTTAAAGCATGAAGATGGAATACCTATTGTTTGTTGTTTAATGTCATAAATGAACAATCTTTTTTCCTTTGGTTTCTTAATTTATTTTTTACTCTGTGATAAATTCAGATATCTTCGAGCTGTGCATTGAGATCCAAAGACAGACGGATGGAAAACACTGCACGAGAGCGAAACACCGGAATGAATATCTATTTTATACATTGTTTAAACACTAATTATTTTACTGTGTTACAAATATTAATTTCTTCAAAATATCATTATCAACAATAAATTTATTGTTATCGCATTGTTTCTTCTATACAGCTATTACATCGTAGTATATGGAATATTTTGAATAATGTTGTGTTGATGAGTATAACTTGCTTTTCAAAAACTCGTCATTTTCGTGTGTATGTGAACGTAAATTGTTTCAATTCATAAGAGCAAAAACGTCTAATAAATTCCTCAGGAAAAAATTGTATTGAATTGGGAATTTGAAATTTGAATTTAAATAAGATAAAAAGCCTAAACTGAAATTCTTGTTGCAGAATTTGTTCTTACCTTCAGTTAAACTGATCAGTTAAGTTACAAGAGCATGCAGACTAAGATTGCTGCTGTTGTTTGGTTTTTATAAACGTCGTTCTAGAAGCAACGCGAGGACTATTGGCGACGGACTTCGTCACGGATCAAGTGACGTGGAGGTCGCCCTCACCAGGCACTTTCCTCTCCTAACTTCAACACCACGCCGAAGAGGGGACTTTGAATCATGACATATTTAGTGAGAATCAGCCCCGGTTACAAGGCGGGTGTGTAGGGGTATTAAGCTTTGAGCCTATGACCGTTATCATTGACGAAAACCACCAGCCGTCAGTCCGTTATCATGACCATCAAGCTTCCAGGCCGCATGCAGACAACCAAATGGTTTGATAATTCCCTTTTTCCCTTTACAGCTCGTAA
>BMAW01066963.1:0-18735 GCA_019974015.1 Nephila pilipes | reverse complement strand
CCTGGGAGTTAATTCGGAAGATGTTTTTCTGACCGACGTGTTTTTTTGGGGGGATAATCTTGGAGTAAAAAAAAAGAAAAGATTATAGCTTGTTATCGTCGGTAATATGTGACTGCGAGGTGGATTGCTTCAAATGATGTCTAAGCCGTGGATTTCCAAATCTACACGAACCGAGACACACCGAAAGGAAATAACTGTAAAAGGTTAAGTTTAAAAAAAAAACAGATACATTTCTACACACACACACACACAATGAATGAATAATGTTTAACACGAAACTAAGAGGACTGGGTTATTTTATCGTGTTAAAACAGTTTCGTGGTAAGCGATCACGAAGGGAAAAAACTCAACGACATTTCTGAATTCTTTTTATTTAAAAAAAAATTCATCTAAATTGTGATAACATACAAGGAATTATCAAATATATTATGCTAAGCAATCGGAAGAAATTTTAAATATTTTGCATTGATTATAAAAAAAAATTAATATTTTTATGACATGACTGTCGTTAAAGATAAAATGCTGTGACAAAGCAGCTTAAAATTTTGTCATTGAAATTATTTAGCACACAATTAAAGAAAATTTAATTACCTCGAGAAATAATGTAGCTAGAGCTATGAAATTTTGTTCATAGACTCAGAAATGTCGTTGATTGATTTTATTAGCGTCGCACTAGAAGCAACACGGTGGCAATTGGCGACGAACCTCATAATTTTGAACCTCGGTCTAGTGACGAGGACGACAGATGAGCTTATACTCCCTTCTCCTAATTTGCACACCACGCCAAAACTTAGAAATGTCACACAATTAAAGTAAAATAATTTTTCCCGATTTTTTGGTCTTTTTATAGCATACTATGTTCCTTCAAAGAACAAAACTGTATCATAAATTCTCAGCATGAGAAATATAATAAAATGAGTCACTAATTGCGAAAAAAATCAAATATTAGACGGAAAGAAAAAGAAATGCAGCTTCCAATCCAAATAGTTGCTTGATCTAGTGACGTCATCGGCATTTGGATTCCAAGTATCTAGAATTCAATCCGTTTCAGCTAGTATAAAAATAAATACACTAATATCTCCTACCCACAGCATAAAACAAACTCATTATATCTCTCCTTTAACGTCTTCCTCTTGACAACACAAAAGAGGAATTTTTTTACATGTAAAACTTAATTTCTCTCTTAATTGGTTGTTTGGTTAGTTTATCAGATTTTTTGATCCTCATTGGATGTTGTGATGAACATAAGGAGAACATCCATATGATCAAATCAAACATTTAAACTTTTGCGTCACCTCTCTTCAGCAATGATGACAGAAGTTAAAATGCCTTAATAACTAACTCAAGGGGGGGGATACCTTTTGGTCTGTTTGTTAAGAGCACAGAATTTGCTTCCGGAGTTCGAACTGTCGCCGTCACTTAAGGTCGACCGGCCTACTCCCCCAACCATGGGATGAAGTACTACCCTCCGAAATGGCGAAGCGAATACATTAGCCACCGAAACTTCTTACCTGGATAAAACACGGAATAAAAAACTGTTTGCTATTAAATTAAATGCACAGATCAAAGAGACTGTTTATTAAGGTTGCAATGAGAAGCAAAACGAGGGTTATTGGCTACGGAACGAGTGATTTTGAGCCTCTGTCAAGTGACCAGGACGACACCTGAGCTGACACCTCGTTTCCTAATTTTCTAAACCACGCCTTCGGGAGGGCTTGGGACCTCAACCAAATTTAAAGTTTATCACCCCCGCTACCCGACGAGACTTCAGTGACATCAGAGCTCGTACCCACAACTCGACGAAAAAACTCCGGCCGCGACCATGACCACTAGGCTACCACGGCAATAAAACAAAGCCATTGCCATGTAAAAAAAATGAAATATTTATGGTTAGAAAGGATTAATAGATAATAACACATCGATCAATAACTCCCGAGACTAACCCAGAGATGGCGCTCGTAGTAAACCAGTAACCAGGTCTTTCTAGAGTACTAACCTTTGCTTGAAACGTGTCAAAATTTTAAGTCGATCGGACCAGGAAAAAGGTTTTTTGAGGTGAAGTGAAAAAGGTTTTTTCCAAGTGGGTGCCGCGATTGCTTTCGATGGAACAAAAACAGCAACGAGTCGATGATTCAGAACGCTATTTACTCGCAACAAAAAAGATTTCTTGCGGGAAAAAAAAAAAAAAAATGGGGGAGGGGAATTTGGGAGAGAAAAAAAAAAGATTTGGAAAAGCGTTGGAACGATTGTATCACCCTAAAAGGTGATTAACAAAAGGTGTTATGTTGATGAATAAAAAAAAATTTTGCAAAAAAAAATGTTGTTTTCAATTTTAGACTCGGGAGTTATTGATCGATGTGTTATGTTTGATTTAAAATGTTTAAACGAACATAGTGAAAAGCAGAGCATTCGAGTGGCCGCGGTAGCCTAGTGGTCAAGGTTTCAGACTCGTGGCCGGCGGGTTTCATCGAGTCGTGGGTTCGAGCCTTGATGCCATTAAAGACCCATTTATTAGGGGTTGATGCACGTTAAATCTGTCGGGGCCCAAAGTTTTCTCATTGGCATGATGTGGAAGTTAGGAGAGGGGATGCCAGCTCCAGAGTCGTCTTCGTCACTTGACAGTGATTCAAAATTACGAAGTCCGTCACCAATAGCCCTCGTGTTGCTTCTAGTGTGACGTTAATAAAATCAAAACAAAAGCAGAATATTCGGTCGATACGTGCCTCACGGCGGGAGAGGACACAAACACAACGATTACACATAGGGGGGACTTTCTCCCACAAAAGGTTCATCTCTTCCTCTTGATGCATAAACTAACTTCGGGAAAGGAATATAAATTTTCTCTGGAACAGGTAAAATCGATAGAACAGAGTGAAATAACACTAAATAGAGCAATAAATGTAAGGGCAAGCCTCGCAATATTAGTGTAAATGAATAAATGAACTCACACAACCCCCAGTACAAAATACCAAAACAATACCAATATCATGTACGCAGACTTCTATTTTATTTATCTCTCCAACTACACGGTTCATCTCTTTCAGGGACTATAGATAACCTTAAACTCGAAAATCGATAAGAGTGAAAAGGACCATGATAAATGTTGATAGCACCCGAAGCGAATAACCTGAAATGGAAAAATCAATGCAGTGAATGTACACAGATTCCCTCTACCGAAGGAAACAGCAATTCATCTTTGCAGTCACCATAGAAACTGTTTGCGATGGCGGAATCCTTGCTCACACTACGCGGCTTAGTTAAAGTTTTCTCAAAACCAGGTACTAAATTCAAACACACTCGCATACAGAACAGCGTCCTTTCGAAATGAAGGGATTTGGACTGAATTTGAAACTTGTTTCCATAAAAATAACGTCAAAGAGTTAATGGAGTTTAAAATCCTTTCGATGCAAGTACTAACACATTTTCTCAAGCATTTTCCCTAAAACCAGGGGACCGCGGTAGCCTAGTGGTCAATGTCATGGACTAGCGGCCGGTGGTTTTCGTTCAGTCGCGGGTTCGATCCTTGACCGCCAAAGACCCGCCGTGTAGCCGGGGCTGATGCACGTTAAATCTGTTCGGGGTCCAGAGTCCTCCCGTTGGCGTGGTGTGAATGTTATGAGAGGGGGCTGCCAGGTCAGGTGTCGTCCTCGTCACTTGACCGTGGTTCAATATTACGAGGTCCGTTGCCAATAGCCCTCGTGTTGCTTCTAGTGCAACGTTAATAAAAACTAAACTAAACTAAACTTCCCTAAAACCAGTTCCTTGTTTCAACGATGTGATTGTTTATTAACATCGCTCTGGCCGGAAATGTTTCAGTCCAGTTGTGGGTTCGAGTTCTGATTCTACCAATGACCCGTTTGTGGAGGAGCTGATGAATGTTGAATCTAGGCTCAAATTTCTCACGTTCAGGTGGTGAAGAAGATCGAAGTATGAAGTGCCAACTCAAGTGTCGTCCACGTCACTTGTCCGTGGTTTTAAGTAACGAAGTCCGTGGTAAAAATCTCGCGTGTTGCTTCTTAGTACGACATTAATAAAGAATCAATTTATTAGTTCTCTTTGCTATTTATGATTGAAATTGAGTTCGAACTCACGACCTTCCCATGTATGATCTTATCCTATGATTTTTTTTTTTTCACATTGCACTGAAAAACAAAATGAGGGCTCTTAGCAATGAATCTTGTAGTTTTGAACCTCCGTCAGGTGACGAGGACGCACCTCAGCTGGCACCTTTGTCTCCAAACTTCCGCACCCCGCCTCAGGAGGACTTACGCTAAGTGGCGAGTCTTTAGTGGCGCCAGGGCTCGAACTCTGCCGCGACTCAAAAGAAAGGGCAGGAAATATGGAATTATATGGACTACAGAAAACATTGTTTTTCAGATGCGCGGAAAAAATTCGCTTGAGGCTTCCATATCAAAATATCCCGCCATTTTGATATCGTGGGCGTAATGTTAATCCTATGGAATTTCGACTTTAATTCTCGCATCTTTACTATTTGATGAATTTGAATGTGATGAAGTACGTCTGAAAAAGGAAAAAACAATGAATGCTTCTGCAGAATTAATTTTTTTTTCCCCATTTTTTTAAAAAAATATCTTTACCCCTATTTTAATGATTCGTTTGTGAGTTTTCCAGTCTTTAGAAATATTTTTTAAAAAATCGGAGAAAAAAATTTAATTCCGCCGAAGCCTTCGTTATTTTTTGCACTTTCAAATGCACTTTATCGCATTCAAATAGATCAAATAGAAA
Organism: Nephila pilipes; assembly: GCA_019974015.1. Taxonomy (NCBI): domain Eukaryota; kingdom Metazoa; phylum Arthropoda; class Arachnida; order Araneae; family Nephilidae; genus Nephila; species Nephila pilipes. The sequence goes on along the minus strand of BMAW01066963.1, from coordinate 13,989 downwards.
AGATTTGAGAACGATAGTCGAAATCCCATAAGATTAACAATTCGTTCACGAATTCATGGCCGGTAAACGGGAGCCTTAAACTCTAACATATCTATATTTATTGTAATCTATATAGAGGGCCGCGGTAGCCTAGTGGTCAAGGTCGTGGACTGGCGGCCGGCGGTTTTCGTTCTGTCGCTGGTACGATCCTTGGCCGCCAAAGACCCGCCGTGTAACTGGGGCTGATGCACGTTAAATCGTTTCGGGGCCCAAAGTCCTCCCGTTGGTGTTATGTGGATGTTAGAAGAGGGGGGAGGGTGCCAGCTCAGGTGTCGTCCTCGTCACTTCACCATGGTTCAAAATTACGAGGCCCGTCGCCAATAGCCCTCGTGTTGCTTCTAGTGCGACGTTTATAAAAAGTAATCTATGTCGCTTTATTTTATATAAAAAAAATCATACAAATTTATAAGCTTTTATCCTAGAACTTCCTACTTTTATTCATTTTCCCAAGCCGTATTTTCATTTTTTCCGCTCGTTTTACGTGCGAAATTCTCTAACACTCACATATTTAATTATTATAAGAAGAACTAGTTATTTTTAACGAAAGGTAGAGATTACATCAAAAATAAAAAGTCTAGCTACTGACCCATTGCACAACAGGTACCGTATTAATTGCCTGCTCTGCAATGAGGTAAAAAAAATTCTTATGTGTATTTGAGATATTATAACCAAATTCTCGAGCCAACATTCGAATATATTTAACCAAATCTCGAGTGGACATATACAGCTCTAGAACAAAGGAAAATGTATGTGATTTGATTTTACCGAGTGTCTTATTTCACAAAACATGTTTTTCTAGCAGAGATTGAGATTATTGTTTTTTTTTAAAAAAAAAGCTCCATTTTGAATAATTTTAAAGAGAATTATGCATCCCTATCAAAATTGTCTTGTTTACATAAAGGCTATACATATGCATGTCGTTTTTAATCTTTCATCATGAGAAATAAAAATATATTTTGAGGAATAAACAAAGCCAATTTACAGTTTACCATACAATGGAAATGAGCATTATCTAAATGTTACGTAAATAAAAAGAGGATTTAATCGTGCGTTGAGTCCAAACAAGAGCTAAAATTAGATTACTGTGAGTTACAGAATCCAGAGCGAAATTAAAATTCAAGACATGAGACACCTACCCCGCCTTAAAATACAAAAGTTATTCATCAATTAAAAATTTTTTTCAACTTTTGTTTCCTCTTTGTATTCTGTACATCCAAAACCAGGACGTTTATATTGGGAACAATTAAGATATCATACTCAAAAATTTAAAAAAAAAAAAAAGCAAATTTGGTATTTTATTTCATTAATCGTAACAATTGACGACAGGTAACAAGACTTTCGGATGTTTCGAATCTGATGTAGCATTATTAATACCCAAGTTACGTATGAATGTGTTTTGTTTTGTTTTTTTAATTGCTGAGATTACTTCCTGATTTGTTTTTGATTAAAGTATTGACGTTTAATTAGACAAATATATAAATATATATAAAACATTATTTAATTTCACTATAGCTCGCAGCTTGTATCGCTACAGTGTATAAAAAAATTAAATTTTGGGAAATGGAAAGCAATAGCAAACTTATATTTCAACACATTACATTTATTTTTATAAAGGGGTACGTGAATAAAAAAAAACATTTAGAATATTATGTTATATTTGGTTTCAAATTTAAATCACGCCAACGAACGCTGTAGAAATTTTCTTTACCTTTGAATGTCCTCAAAAAAAAAAAAAAAAAAAAAAAAAATCAATCATTTTAGTCAACAATTTCTTTTAAATAAAAATACTAAATAATGTTTTCATTCGATACTTGCGTAGAAAGACGCAAAATTAGTAAGAATCTTCGAAAAACCTCTCTTCCATAAAATACTACGGGTTATTCAGTACTAAAAGTAATTACACGACCGAAACATTCTAAGAAACATCGAATCAATGAATGATTCGAACAACATCACAGCACCAATTAATTTGACCAACTCTTCCATCTAATTTAGAACCATTTAGTTTGTCATCCATTAGGAAATTAACATAAGGAACAATGAAAAGAAACGATTCGAATATTGATGACAGGTGTGTTGTAAACAGGTGCAACAACACAGCCAATTGTAGGGCAAAGGATTTAATTTTGTTAATGAAATCTTCCCACACACCCAAACTCGAACTAAATTAGTTCTTAAGACAAAAAGTCTCAGACGTCCTAGATTCGTTTTAACGATATTCGAAGATGACAGTTAATTTCAGCTTCTAACACACTATAACTCTTTGGTTCGCCAAACGATCTTTTAACATTCGCCGCGGGCGACTTTTTTTTCTTTTTCTTTTTTTTGCGAACGGATACGGCAGTGAGACGGACGTACACCTGTATGGATTACACTACACTTGACATGCTACTTGTAATAATGATAATAATAAAAATAAAAGAGGTGCACATTTACAATTGAAAGCAGGAAGCTGCATTGAGCGATACCACCGAACAATAGGTAAAAAGATATTTAGAATTTATTCCACGGAAAAGTCATCATTCTGCGTTTTCAGAAACGGTGGATGGTAGCATGGAAAAAAAGGCTAATAAATGCACCCTAGCGTATCGAAATTCACAACTCGCGTGACACATCAAGGGTCTCACGCGACACGTGAATCCTCACGTTCACGCACGACCGGTTCGCTTTGAGTTTCACGATAAGTTCTGGATTCGGTTTCGTGTTGGGATTGACAAGGGGTATGATTTTTTCCCCTTGTCTTTTCATCTGACAAAACGAATTGGGGGGAATATGGACCAATTAGCAGGGGGAGAGAGAGAAACAAATGGGTAATAAAAAGATATCCAGGCATTCGACAATTGATATCAATCACATTTAGGTTGTCATTCATTATATTATTAAGATAGAATATCTTTTGTTTTTCTCCGAAAGCATTATCAATGCAAAGGAATCGGAAATTTCAATACAAATAATTATCAAGAAAACAACAAAGCACATATACAACAAGTAATATAAGAAAAAAATTTAAAGTCGATTCCTACTTTAATCAACAAAGAAAAATTTTATTTTAGTTACTTTTTATTAAATAATTACAATTAATATAAATACGTGTATACATATGACAGAATCACAATATTAAGTGGCAAAAGAAATTTTTTTCAAACGATCTACAAGCTTCGTCACTGACGGTATTTATTCCTAAATTTATATCCTGCTAAATATCTTATATGAGAGAAATTTTTTCTCCCATATAAAACTAAAATTAATTATTTGAAAATCAAATAAAAAAAATTATGCTTCGAAGAGATTCGATATGAAGCCATGAAGATTCTACACCGACGCTCTACCAACTATGCCATTGCAAGACGAATGCCATAGTAGAAGCATTGTCTTGTTTCTTAATTCATCGGGTAAATTAAATGGTTAGAATGCAGCTTAGCCCAACCACCCTTGGAGACAGGAATTATTGGGCGGTATTTTGCCAAATGTGGCTACCCTGGACCATTTTGTGGACTTAACGTTCAGCCAAAAAAAAATTGCCAAGCTTGGCAATTTTTGAAATCGCGCCAAGTGGTTGGGGTAAACTGCATTTTCACCAATTAAATTTAATTAATATCTGAAAAAACTGCATTAACAACAAGTATCATCCACAACAAGTTTAAAAAAATGTATTTGAACTTGAGTGGATGAATAAAAAGTATTTTATTAATGATTGAAAATTTGAACAAGATATATATAGGGAGAGTGTGTGAGCTATAGATGAGGCATTTTGAGTGATATCATTGGAAAATATATCTCTATTTATCAGTGATAATTTTAAAAAAAAATCACTGCTGACTGACTCAACTCAAATCACACCTCCTAATTCTTGGAAAATATAATAGTTTAATAGAGTAATATCTGTTAAATAAAAGCTTTAAATTTTAAAAAAAAATGAAAAATTTCTCGGTTTAAAACTGATTAAGCAACATTTTTGCATTTTACAAAAAATGAATAGATCGATACCTTTATCAAATAAGATATAAAAAAAACCTTATCTCTTACGTTAACCTTTCAAAACCATTAATTAAAAACTAAAAATAAAAAAATCCAATATATTTAATAAGTTTAACACAAGCCTCATTATCGAAGGAAAAAGCTATCTTTCAAACATACTTTCGAAAAGTTTTTAAAGGATTTTTTTTCCGGTGAAGAAAAACTTAGTTTCTTATCACACTTTCTTCACTCTCTTTTATTTTTATCCGCTGGAATTTTGAAAAATGGTGTAGCCCAAAATATTGATCCCATCCGCTTCCAAGGTTTAATACTTCATTTCATCAAGAATTCTTTATTATCTGGGATGCCTATCTCAAGAGATCCTTAACCACTTTGGAATAAACTGTTTATATTATCGATGTTTTAAATACTCTCAAGATCTACGCTATTAAATTATTCCATACTTGATCAAATTTTTGATATTTTTCATTCGAAAACATTCTATATTTTTCGATTGCATCTCATTCATGCATGTATTGTTTTGAAGAATAAAGGCAAGTAATTTAACAAAATAAATCATAATATGGATTATATGTGGTGCAATTACATTCAACCATATATTTGAAATTTTTTTAAATATTAGATGCGAGAAATAAGAAAAAGTTTTGCAACTTTTTTACTATTTAAACTTTTGATTAATTTAAATAAAACTAAATAAAATTAACATGATTAACCTTCATCGTGAATTATATATTATCTTAATATCCTGGTTGATAATTTTACGAGAATCTAGAAATCAGCAAAAATAAGATCATAGTTTTTTAAAGGATTGTAGGTGGCTGTATTTTTCAGAGAGGAGGTTTGGAGGGGTATAGTTTTCTTTTTTGAAAACTTTGCTACCATTTTGACTTTTAGAGGGGAAGAAATGTATCAGAAAGTTTTTATTAATCTACTTAATTACTTTGTAATCCTTTGATTTCTTTAATTACTCTTTAAATGGTATGATAAAATTTTTGTATGGTATAAAATTTGTAGAAAGTCATGTTTCATATTAAAGTTTTCAATCAAAATCTGGAAATTATTATTTTTTTAACACAGGTGGGTTAAGCAAAGGAAATATTAAATAATTTTATTTCAATTTTTCAAATAAAACAAAGAACTTTTTTTTAATAGAATTTCAAGATTTATTTTGCATAAATGTTTAGTAATGTATTGTCTCGGCAATCTTCGAGGCATTGAGAATTTATTGCAAAAGAAGAATATGTAAGAAGTTTTTAAATGGTCGCCCGTTTGGAATTTCTACTTAAAAAGCTATATGCCACCGAGTTTTTCTTTAGATGTTGAATATTCTTTATGTTAAACATAAGTTTAGATGTATTTACTTAAAAAATCTCTTCTGCAATAAATGAATTCTAGATCCATCTTTGCATGAAGCCGTCAGTAATTTATGTATATTTATTTATTTTGTGCTATGACACAACAAACTTGTTTATATATCAAATCCTTTTGTTTTATTAAAAAGAATAGCTATGAAGCATTGTTTTAAAACTTCTTCACCGTATTTTTGAAGCTCCAGTGATCTTGAAGCGTTGATGACATCTCACAATCACAGGTTTGTCGTTGGCTAAAAACATGCCCTCCGGCAAAAAATGTGTCACATTTCGAGACAGCAAACCTGATATCTGCCCACCATTTTTATGTAAATTTCTTCTCCGCTATTTACTTTAAGGTGTATTCAACGTTTTGCTCTGAATATTCACAAAGAAAATTTTGAACAATAAATTAAAAAGCGCCAGTGAAAGAAAGTGAAAATAAACCGAAAAAAAACCCACGAACATTAAAAATAAAAAAATGGCAGACGGAATTTTTTTTCAACTAAGTCTCAAACAAACTATTGGAAACTTTCAACTTTTTTTTTTTCCCCTTCCAAAGCTACGAACGCTCCATTTGTTCGTAATAATAGACATTCCAAACTTTTCCAAACCCTCGTTATATCGACACGTTTCGTTGGTTCCGAGGCTGCAATGTTAAATATAGAAAGCTGTCATCAACTTGGACAGGTCTTTGAAATGGATGTAGAAATGCGGAAATCGTGGATCTGCTTTTTTTTCCCGGCAAAAATATTCCGCGGATTGGATCTTCTGCCGTTCGTGTTTGATGATTCCATCACATCCACTTCCTCTGGAGCGGAAATAAATCATTTCCGAACTTAACGACCTGACTTGATTGGTTTTCGATTTGATTCCGAAAAACTCGACTTTAGTTGTGCATTTTTTTTTAAATATTATTCTTTTGCATGTTTTGGGAAAATAGAATTTTCTTCTCCAGACTTTCTCGAAGGTTTCATGTTTCGACTCAGAAGCACTGGTTATGTAATAAATGTTGCAAAAAAAAAAAAAAAAGAACGAGTGGACAGGTTTCTTGCTGCGATAGATGAGAATATCAACAGCAATGAGATTGGTTTTCTAGAATTACTGGTTTTCGCTTTTTCGATGGCTGATATACATTTCGTAATGTGGGAAATTTATACTCGATGAAAAAAAAAAAGAAAAACTTTCGAAACTTTCTACAACGTATTCTTAAGTTTAGATAGCACGATATGTAAGAACATCACGGCGACTGCGACATTTTATTATTATTATTATTATTTCCTTTTGAACTTTATGTTCGGTTTGCATATTAGCGTTTTTAATATGTTTCATAAAATTCTTTATAAAACGGATTGTTCCAATGCGCCATTTTTTTTTTTTCCTTTTAAATTTCATATTCATTTTGCATTTTACCGTTTGATATATTTCGTTAATTTCTTTATAAAACGGATTGTTTCAAAATGTGTCGTTACATAAAAATTTGTTTTAGTTTAAACTTTTTAGTATAATTTCCATTTAACAGACATATTTTGTTTTGGCTACATCCGTTGCATTGTCCTGTAATATGCTAAATTGTTGAAGAATAGTAAATAAGATACCCCATCATAGAAAAGTAATATATATTCTTTTAAAGTGAAAATAATTTACTAATTTTTAAGATCCTAGGTTCATTAATGAGATACTTAAGTCGAAATCTTATGGAAATGCATAATTTTGAAATAAATCTGAGCAAAAATGATATTGTTATTGCCGTTCATGAGATATTATCACCAATCCTTTAATATGCTTCCTAGAAATATGCGAATTACATAATAAAAACATTGATATTCTTATACCTAAAATTGGCACATGACTTTCATCATGTAATAAAAAATGAAGTGTAGAATATTAAAAATAAAAACCTTCTTTCTACTTGTAACAGAGAACATATTTTCACATCATAGCACAATACCAGAATAAGTATTTATCGTAACAAAATAAACTGCAAATTAAAAAGCGCCAGTGAAGGAAAGCGAAAACAAACCAAAAAGGTTTGAAAATCTTGTTTTGTTAGAATAAAGATGCGAGGGGGATATCATAAAATTGTTTCTAAGAAAAACGAGATATCTGGATAAAACTGATTCTGCATATAAGTTCATCGTTATGTACATAATGTTGTAAATTACAGATATTAATGTAAATTTGTTTTGTTTCAAGTAGTTGTATATTGAAGTAAACTTCATTATCGTAAAGTATTAATTATTATCACAGGCTTTCGTCAAGTTTTAATTATTACCAAAAAATTGCAACAGAAACTTAATTTGTACTTTTTATTCTTAAGACTTCTCTACATAATCACCATCCACAGTTACACACTTCTTCCAGCGTTTCTTGACCTTTCGAAAGTTGTCATATTGTAGAATTTAGCAGATCGAATATCTTCTCCAAATCCTTGGCCGCTAAGGACCCACAGTGTAGCTGGGGGGTGATGCACGTTAAATCTTTCGGGCCTAAAGTCCTCCCGTTGGCGTGGTGTGGAAGTTAGAAGAGGGGGTGCCAACTCAGGTGTCGTCCTCGTCACTTGACCGAGGTTCGAAATTTCGAGGTCCGTCACCAATAGCCCTCGAGTCGCTTCTAGTGCGACGTTAATAAAAACAAAACTTTAACTATCTTCTCCATATTGCGAATTTCTTTAATCTACAGCTTCCTGAAACTAAACAAATCAACATTAATAGATGTAATTTACGACAATTATGTACAAAGTTTAGTTTTTACTAACGTCGCACTAGAAGCAACACGAGGGCTATTGGCGACGGATCTCGTAATTTTGAACCTCGGTCAAGTGACCAGGACGACACCTGAGTTGGCGTCCCCCTCTCCTAATATCCACACCACACCAACGGAAGGACTTTGAGCCCCGAATAGATTTTATGTACAAAAGGATCGATCATTATTTAGAATTTTTTTTTAAAATATCTCGATTATTTCTTAGTAATAATTAAATACTAACAATAACTCTTCGTATTTTTATCGAAATATTAAATTTATCCATAGTAAATTAATAGTAATAGTCCGTTGCTGCTAAAGATTATTATCAAATTTTATTGTTACTCATTTATACCTGCCTGTTTGCTCATAACTTTAAACTTTACGACATGTGAAATTATTAATTACTGACTCTATTCCAACACGGCAAATTTATATTTTAGAGCGTTGCAAAAACAATTTTTTAATATACTTCAGGACTAAATCGGCTATTTATTTTTAACACTGTCAAAAGAAGATAACATATACATGAGTAACTTAGTTGCAGAGAAACATGTATTTCAAGTTACAGATGTTAATTTATAAGTGGTGCTGTAAATCAAAATAAATTCAATCAGCCGCCTGTTCATTTTAAATATAAATTGAACTGGCGTTTTCCTGCTGATTTGCCTACAGCCCGCCTCGACGTTTACGCCCATTTTCTGAACAAAAAAAAAAAGTTCAATGTGAATTACAAAACTGTATATTGAATAAACGCTCGTTCAATATTAATCGTCTAGGGTCTTTTTTTTAAAAATTCCCAAGTATTATTAGATTAAATACGTAAAAAGCATTATTAGATTTATCAAACTACTCTATTGTCATGTTGCTCGGAAATTGATACAGATGAAATCAAAATAAAAGTAAAGACTGCGTGAAAAACTATGAAATAAATTTAATATATACAATGTATTGAATTTCGATTAATAAAAACAATTATACGAATAATTGGCTGCAAAAATATGCTTGCCTCATCAGTCAACGTATATTTGTGTGCAAATTCTTTTTCTCATTCATTATAAACAAATTGAAAAAATGGAAACTGTTTTTTCGTTAATGATATCTGAAATAGAATTTTTGCTCGGTTGCTATAACAATCAACCAAATATGAAAACAATTGTTAAAACATTGCAGATTCACATATAAATTTCTTCTTTTCTTTCTTTCATTAGTTTTGTTTAAAACGAAATACAATAAATATAAATGAATTAAATTATGTATTGCGGAACATTTGGCGGGCTTTCTATAAAAAGAATCACAATGAATGTAAATGACCTTTGATTTTAACAAAACTGCGCATCCATCAATTGCAGCGAAATTAAATGACTTAGCTTTAGTAAATTAAAAAAAAACACACACACAAGAATGTCTCATACAGCGACAAAATAATTTTTGAGTTGTTTTTTTTATATAAATTCAAATATTAAACTCAAATTAAACTCCTTCAAGTTCCTTATCAGGCTTAATGAATTTAAATAATATTCATTAAATTGAGTAAGAAGAGTATTATATATGGTTATATATTAATAACCAAAAATAGCTAATTAAAGCGATTTACAAAATAATTAAAGAGCTTAAAAATATTTAAGAAATTATTTTAAAATAATATTATTTTCTGAACTATATATATTGCTGTTAACACTACCTAAATAAAATTAACAATCCTTTTCATCATTGCAATGGATCAAACTACTACCGCCAAAATTACCGAAGGAGAATTACTAAAAAACAGAAATTTGAATATCAGTATCTGATATTTTCAGAAACAAAAAATAAATAAAATACGCAGTGTTACATGTATCGAATTACGAATCACATTATAAATAAGCTTTTCGAATTAGGAACTTTTTCATTTTACATCCTGGCCTCTAGATAATTAGAGCTTATTCTAGAGATATGAGCTATTATGCTTTTCTAGTACAACGTTTCACAGACAATGTAATACGCTATTATGTAGTAAAATTTGAACGTGCTTCAAACAATGTCACTGAAAGCCTTTATCATCATATAATTCCAAATATTGGTGTCTTAAACTCTCGAATTGTTGCACATATATGTGTTCAGTGTTAAGCCTACTTTAGTGTAATTATTATTACTTTGTATATATCTGATGGGTAATAGAAATTTAAGACGTTTGCAACTTTGTTATTATTATTTGTCAAATAAATAATGTAATCCTTGCATTTTTTAATACAATTAAAAATAACACTTATACCTCTATTCCATTAAAATTTTTATAGCGTTTGAATAAGAGCTTTAGAATATATTGTTTTTGGGTGCCATTTCCTTGATAAATCAATAACTTATAATAAATATTAAAAATAATTTGTGCAAAATAATAACAAAGATGATGATAAAAATGCAAGTGCGCTTCATTTCACCCAATCTCTAAATAAATACAAAGAAATTATTATTATTACACTAAGAAAAAGTTTTACATAAAAATTCAACTGTTCGAAAGTTTAAATAAAGTCATTTTAATCGCGCAGAGATAAGTGTTTTATTTATGTAAAATATTTGCACATAGATGAATTCATAATATCCCCCGCCCCCAATTTTTGATTGTATAATTGTAAATTTATAAAGCCTTTATAAATTATACAATATTGATAAATATTGTATAATTTATCAGGGCTTGAGATGCTTAATTAAGATAGCTAAGTAATTACTAATAAAATAAATAATAAAGTTATTTACTTGTATATGGGATCGAAATAAGTATAAACACCTTTATACCTCTTAATCCATCTTTAATTTAAAGTATTTTTTAAAAAATATTTATTTAATTCTTTTTTGTCTAGAAATTTAAGACTGAAAAGCAAATTCGTGAGCTATACGTGTTTGCCGAATTTCAACTCAACCGAATGTTGTTAATTGCAAGGTCTGGGCTGCAGCTTCGGTCGGATGATAGGAAGCGAGTTAAAATACGAGTGCAGATTTTCAATTGGAAAGATATATTTTTTATATACATACGCATGAACAAAAAGAAATTAAATAAAAACTCGTAAGAAAAAAAGTGTATTTTTACTGAAATACGAACCGCAAATAAAAAAAAAACCAAATGAAATTCGAAAATCAAAGTAACTCTATGTTCTCCAGACTGTCTTTGAGCAATGTTAAAAAATGGGATCCGAAAATGGAACTCTTTTCCCTATAAAAAGCTCTCGAGCATTAATTTTATATTCTGATTTCACTATATTTTATAGAGGATAATGTAGCATATTTTATAATACTACTCACTTCTATTTCAATCAATCTGTTTTTTTTTTTTTTCTTCTTATGTAAAACATATTCCATGTTCCTTCTCCAATACAGTAAAGCTAAATGAACCACAAACTATACATATTCACGTGAAAAATGTCATATTTTTAGAACATTTCTGAATTTTAAGAATTCTGCGTCATAAATGGATGAATGTGTTACAACGTCGCAAACTTATATGAAAACTGGAACAATTTTCAGCCTAGCAGTATGTTCCAAGTTTTGATTAGGTTCTTCGAAGATAGTCTAAAAAAATCCTATAATTACCAGGATAGTTTAAAACATTCTTAAATTCCCTTAAAATAACCGAAAAATACTCTAATGAAAATTATTTAAGAGCTTTTAAAGAAAAAGGGTGAAAATAGTATAAAATGATTTTTTTAATCACTTTATAATACTAATTTTTTTAATCATTTTATAATACTATATTTTTTAATCATTTAATAAAACTAATTATCTAAAGGACCATTCTAAGGATTTATACACATATTAGTAATGATTAAGAATCATTAATCAAAATATGTTATTAAAATCCACGCTCTGCTTATCGATTTTATTTCCCATAAGCAACACCTACCAGACGATTGTTTTCATTTTCCAGACACCCAAGCGCAAATTAAGAGCAAAACAGAAATGATCTTTATCGTTTCACAGTTTAACTAGAAGTTATTTTTAAAGCTTTCTAACAAGATCAAAACACTTTATCGATCTCTTTCAATGAAATCAAGATAGCAGCTAATTATTCTCATGTTCTTTATAAACTAGTTTTATGGCCATTATGCATTGTTCACCCTGTACACTTGGCGACTGGTTAAAGTCAGTTTAATGCCATAAATAGGTCATGATTAGGTGTTAAGGCTTTAATTGCAAAAACTGAATACAAGAACAGTACAATCAAGCTACATTGAATAAGGAATATTTACATATTACAAAGTTTCATTTTAGAAGCATAATTCTACAAGGCCGTTTTTAGGCTCTTGAAATTTTTGAAAGTTATCGCTACCAAATATTAATGTGGTAACCTAGTGGTCAAGGTCGTGTAGTCACAACCGCGTTGTTTTCGAGTCACGGGTTCGAGCCCTGATGCCACTAAAGACCAGCTGTGCACTAGGGTTGATGCTCGTTGAATCTGATGGAGTTCCAAGTCTTCCCAATGGTTTGCTGTAAAATTTGGAGAGGGAGTTGCTAGATCAAGTGTCGGTTCTCGTCACTTGACCGAGGTTCAAAATTACGAGGTCCGTCGCCAATATCCTTCGTGTTGCTTCTCAGTGCTATGTTAATACACAATCGTATTTACCAAGTATTCATTGTAAGTAGTGGCGTTTCTGAAGGGAGGGGCAAGGGGAAGACGTCTGCCCCCCTGGTACGCATCCAGGGGGAGCTTAATTGATGTTACAATATTTTAGAACGAAGTGTTTTACATTCTTAAGCACACTGAAAATTAAATAGAAAACATTCCATGCTCAGTTCATCAGTATGAGAATATATTTTTTGCTATAATTTTTGTGTCTTTTTTGTAGTTATTTATTTCTGATATCGAACAGCACGTGTTAGTTTCTTATACCCAAAAAACAATAATGTATCCCTTCCACTACTCTAACATCCTTGACTAACACCCAGAAATATTTTTACGCGTTATTAAACAGGTCACGCGACTACTTTATATAAATTTCATATTCAGGTTATTATATTATTATATTCAACCAGAAATTTTTAAAACATTTCCAATGTTATATTTGAATAATATTTTAGAATAATTATATTTCCGAGCACCTTTTTTGTCTTAATTATTTTACATCGTTCTATTTTTGCAAATTTAGATAAACTTTGAAAATATACACATAAAAATGTTTTTTTTAAGAAATTAAAATATTTGAAATAAAAAGTACAATTTTTTATTCTTAACGTACCATTATTTTAAACACATTCTTTAAAAATTTCTCCCTCTTTCTCTTTGCATTTTAGCAAACAAGACGGGGTGCGAAATTTTGGTTTGTCCCCTGGCGCCGAAAGCTCTAGCTACACTTTTGAATGCAAGATTATATGTACCTTGTTGATGAAAGTTAAAGTATGAATGTTTTGTTTGACTTAGATTTAATCAAGAGAACTTTTTATGTTGTACGTAGGCGCATGGTTGCATGAAAGAGATATCTTATTTCCTTCCTCATAGTGTGCAATATAATACTCTAAATGTAACTGAATTATATAAAGTAAAGCTAATATTCGCGAGAAATTATTTATCTGTGCTCTCCTCTCTCTCTTTTTTTTTTTTTTTATTCGTTATTAATGCTAGCATAGAACCATTTAACAAATGCGTCAATTTATTGAAATTATCGTTTCGCAAAACTCGTTAAAACTTTTGAAATTTCAGTTATTTCATCATCTAGAAAAATGCATTGTTGTTATACAGTGGAATTGATTAAAATAAATGCGCAAGTTAAACAAATTTAAAATTGATTCCCCCCCCCCACCCAAATCGGTGATGATCATTTAAGTTTTATTAAATAAATTTACTAAAATTCATATTTATTAATGGAAATAAGTTTTGTTTTCAAACCATTTTCAAATAGGAAGTCGC
>BMAW01066949.1:0-14216 GCA_019974015.1 Nephila pilipes | reverse complement strand
CGGAAAGTTGAATACATTTTATATTTCTTGAACCTTTGTGTTATTTAGAGTTTTAGTGACCCCAATAGCCGATTGGACATGGTAGTAATTTTCCCTCCGGTGTTGTTTTCGTCGAGTCGTGGGTTCCAATCCTGTTGTTATTAAATACCTGCCTTTGATGCACGTTAAATTTTATCGAGGTCTCAATTCCTTATTGGCGTGGTATAGAAGTTTAGAGAGAGACATTCCAGCTCGACGTCCTTGTCATATGACAGAAAGCTCAGAATTACAAGAATCATCGTAAATAGCCATCATGTTCCTTCTAAATGAGAGGTATAGAAGCAATCAATGAAATCCCTATAGTTTTATTTATTATTTTTATCTCTGGGTTTAATTATTACCATTCTGTTTGCAATAAACTGATTTTCTTTCGAATCATTGACAAAAAGAACTAGAAAACCTTCAGTACCTTTAGTTATAAAAGCAATAATATATTAAGAAATATACTATTTAGTTACTTAATTACTTTTCAGAATGTTATTAGTAAGAATGGTACAAACTGTAGAAACTGAAATTGTGTAATAATGATTAAGTGATTAAATTGTAAATAGATGTGTGTGATTCTGTATTTGAATTTTAAAGTGAAATTTCATCACGATTCATTAGCTAGAAAATGGAATTGTTCCTTAGTCTTCAAAACGTTGTTCTGTTTATGAAACAATTGCTATATTTTTTATATTGAATGTTAATTTTGGTGTCATCAAAGCTGAGGGATAAAGGCCATGTGCATAGTGATCATTTGCTTAAGAAATAAATATTTGTTGTTGAATTGCACTCGCGAGCGAAATTAAGACAACAATTTTGCTCATTATGTCAAATTTCTGAAACACGAATGGACAGAATTTAATTAAATTTGGTATGAATATAATTTGGTATTTATAACAGAAGAAGCAGCACTATTGAAAAATAATTTTATGTACGTATGATTATCAGTAAAGCGCATAGTGCAGGAACGTCCAAAATCCACATTGTGATGTAGAACTGAAAATGAGTTAAATGCAGGATATGTTGCCTTCTCACTGCCAGACGTAGAGCATAAGATGGCAGCATACTAGACAGGATACAGTTAAGGAGTTTCTATGGCAGTTGGTTGCATTTCTGCAACAAGACAATTCTTAGCTCCGGATGGTTCTCGGAGGGGATTGAAGAGATGCAATTTCTCTACCAAGAACGTGCCAGATTTGCTTCGAAGTGATAATATCAATAGATCTATTTGATCAATCCATGCGACGAATATTCACACTTTCTAGTAAATTGTTGACCTTGAGCCTTATGTTGATGACCGTTGTTGCTCGTTTATAGAAACCCAGAGTCAAATGCGCTCTTAAAAATTGATGCATCTTGATTGGCCAGTCTCCAATATTCCTACAATTCTCCTTCTCATTCCGTCATCCATATATTCGTGGCTATCTACTTGTATTCATAATACGAAAATATTTTTCAATATATTGTTTATGGGATATTAATATAGAACTGGGCCATTCAACGCTTTTCATTTTTTGTAACTGGCAAAATTCATTAAATTTAATCATCAATACTGATGGATATTTATTATTGTTACATTTTTTAATTTTTTTTCTTACTATTTAAAGGAGTAGTAGGAAGGAATAAAAGAAATCAATAATTCAGATCTTTCGACAATCACGAACTCTATGACGAACACGTTTAGAATAAATATTTTTAACGTATATTTTATGAAACAAAAATATTATCTTAACAGTATGTTATAAATTTCTTTGCAATAACTTGCATCTACTTTTCAAGAATTTACTTTTAAAGCGCTTTTTTAATTTAATTCTTTCTTTTACAGTTAATAGGTTTTCCAATAGTATATCTGCAAACTTCATGTGATTTAGCTTACTTAGTAAGGGCTCAAAAGTTCACAAGAAGGTCAAATATGCTTGCAGTTAACAAAAGAAGAAATTTATTTAGTTTAACGCTAGAATATCTAAAAGGAGATTTCGTTTTCGTATTTTTTATGGCTTGAGGATTTTGAAAGTATCGTTTTTATGTTTTCTTACTATCTTCCCTAATTTATTTCAATATTTCACAAATAAGCATTCCTTTTATATAAATATAAATATAATTATGATGATAAACTGATACAATATCTAGGTAGATCTCTTTCTTTAGGTCATCTAAAAAAAGGAGGTTTTATTGAGTCTGAAAAAAGTCCAGCCTAATGTGATCAAAATAATCTTTCCTAATTTTTCTCTGATCCATCTGGTACAGAAAGGTCTAAACAAGGAATTGGATTAATTACCTACAGTTGGAATTACAGCATATTCTATACAGTATTATGTCAAGGAAAGATTACTCCCACAATATTTATCACAATCATATACGATAAATTGTCAGCCACAGTATTTCCCTTTCTTATTCTTTCTTTTTTACTCCTTTACAAAGATGGATACAAAAACACGATCTTATCTCTTATTATTGCTCATATTTAGTGCTAGACACAGACGTCTAGAGTAATTGAATTGTAAAAATCACCTTTACAACATGTTTATTTCTGAATCCCCTCCAACTTGATGCAAGTGAACATTTTAAGTCTGTAACGTGCCCTTTGTGAATATATAAATACATTTTCTAGACTATATAAGAATATACTAGCAGATAATTTTCATTTAAATATAATTTCTAAGCATATCTATTGTTAATATGTTATTACATTAACTTTAATTTATTGATAACCAAGATCGCCCTTTATTTCAAAATCAAAATGAGTAAAGGAGCAGAGGTTTTTCTTTTAAGAGGTTTACATCAGTAATTGGAAGGCTTAAACTGCAACTACCCAAGCATTTATAAAACTGAAAGTTATAGAACGAGTTGAAGTTATGAACTTGCTGCAGAGTGTCAGCAATTATTCTGTACCCGACCCAACAATTGTTCTAATCCAAACTCGGTTTCTGAAAACTTATCGAGTAATATTCGCATTTTTCAGTAACATTTTAGTGCAATGTCTATTATATTTCTTTTTTGTCTCTGAATATTTTTCTCACCCTATTATATATTTGACATAAAATGTCTCTGTCTGATATACAAATACTACTAACCCACTGATTTGGCGACTTCAGGACGGTAGGATATGACAACAAATTTAAACTGTTCTGTAGTTTCTAGATTCTAAACATGTAAGAATCATATTTTTTTCTACTGAAATTTTAAGAACACTTAAGTGAAACATTATTTAGATATGTTTAATGACAGTAAAAGTTAACATCTAATTCAAACAATTCTTTGCCTTGAATCCTGATCATTATAGAAATAAAGCTAGTGCTTCTTATAATATTATTGAATGTATATGTGAAGATAATATATTAGAAAAAATGTTTTAGATTTGAAAATGTAAATGTATTGATAAAGGATCATATAAGTATGAAATTTATTGTTTTTTTGTGATGAATATTTTGTAAATTATTTAACCGTTTTAATACAAATGGATTTTCACTTATATGCTTTGAGGTTTGTTAAATATGCCGATGGGCTTAAGTTATTACAATAATACAAATTTAAATTCTTTTAAACTTTAATACGCTCGACACTTTAAATATTGTCAGATAAGTTTAATACAGAAGTAAGTATCCCAAATTAGCATGATTTTCATAGTAGCGTTCCTCTCACATAGCAGTCCGTTTATCTCGTCCTTTTTCTCTTATTTACCTCCAAACAAAACTGTTTTCTAGAGAGTTCTCGATGCAGGGTTCAGGGAACTTAGCACTACAAGACTCACAAAATTTAAAAGGTGAATTGTTTGAAATACTGCTCGCGGAAAAAATCCATTGGGTCAACTAAAAAGAAATAATGTATATTAACATGATAATTCTTTGTTTATTGGTGACATGAGAATGAGAAATTAGTATAAGAGGGTACCGTAAAGTTTTATTATTACTACAGTATAACTGAGGCCACTGTATAAACTTCATGTATATTAATTTATTCTTATGTATGTGATGTAAATTATGGCTATTAATGTTAATTTGATAGCTTTCAGCTAACCGTAGATTGAAGTAACCCACAATATTGTAAGGTTTTAATTATTTCTAAAATAATCGAGAAAAAATTTAATTTTTATTTTTTATTCTTAAGACTTAATACAGTCACCATCCAGAGTTATAGAATTCTCCTAGCAATTCTTGACATTTCGAAAGGTGTCATATTAAAACTTAGCAGATTGATCGCTATCATCTCTATACTGCAGACTTTCAATTTACGGGTTTCCGAATCCACAACAACATTAATAGCTGCAATTTGCAACATTATGTACGGAAGAGTCAATGAATGCACAGAATATAAATTTTATCAAGATATCAGTTATTTAATTTAGTAATAATTAAGAATTTACGATACCTCCTCGTAATTTAAGTGTTTCTGAAAAGAAGTCTTTCCATTTTGGATAAGCTTTTTTTATACATTCGATAAAGATAATTGAGCTTTTGAAACTAAGTCAAATATCTTACTTTAAAGTACACCACACACACACATACAAATTTATTTAAAATGTATTTGGTGACTACATTCAGAATAATCCTTAATTCTTTGATGTTTAAAGTTTGACTTTTTTTACTTCATTTTCCTCAACATGCTATTTAAAATGTAAATGTATGAAAGCAAAGATGTTACAGAACATTTCCTGATCTGGAATCGACTACATGCTATTCTATAAAATTTGTATCATAGATGTGTATTTTTCATCTCTGTGGAATATTTGAGATATATATTTATCTTGTACTTAATATGTCATAAGATATATTTATTTAGTTTTTCTTAGATTTAAGATAAATTTATTTATATTATATTTTTAAGACAACACAAGATAAATTTTTTAAAGCCGTTATGACAGCGAATAAAAACGTTATTTTCTTCAAATATTCCTAAAATAATAATCAGAAATCTGAGGGATTTTATAGCTTTTTCAAATTATCAACTATCAACTTTAAAGCATATTCAAATTGATTGTAATATTTCGTTTTTGTATAGAGTGAAATAACGTTCAGCGATTTCGCAATAAAGAATTTTTACTATTTTCTTCCTTTCCCCCCTGCTGAAAGAATAACATCTGCTGAAAGATTCTTATTGCTAAGAAATGTGGCATTGATGGCAGCCATGTTAGGCCTCACTCTATTAAGATAAGTCAGGTGAGCATCAGTCTGATCTAAAAGCTACAGAAAATTGAGGGGATTTTTTTTCCATCTACTATTCCGATGGGCTTCAGCTAGAATTCGTCTTACGGATTGCTCGAAACCCAAAAAGCACATGGCTTATGAGTCAATTTCTTTTTCGAATTGCATCGTAAAGCTAGTAGCCTTTTATTACTTTTAGAATGCTCTCTATATAATATTTCCTTCGTCACTAGGATCTTTTTTTTTTCAGAATTTCAATTTATGAATTGCGCATTTTTAGGAATAAGAATCTGTAAATATTTCGGCGAGGTATGATGAAAGAAATATTACTCTTTATGTGTTATGGAAGAAAAATTAGAAAAAAACTAAATGTGTATTGCTGTCTTTTTTTCATTATTTTTTTTAACAATTCTATCATTTATTTATTTTCATTCATTTATGATTTATATTTATATTTATTTGTTTACATTTCTTAATTACGCTTATTTGCTTTTTCATGTATATTTCCATATATTTTTTTAAATGCATTGATTTATTTACTCTTTCACATTTGTTTTGTTCCCTTTTACTTATTATCAATTTTTATTTGTTATATTTATGTTTACTTGCACATTTTTATATAGATATTTATTAATTTCTTTTTATTAAAATAAATTTATTTTTATTTATTCATTTTTATTTTATCTTAATCCTTGTTTTTCTTCAATTTAATGTTAAAGAGAATAACTAAATATACAAAAAAAATGTATTCCAAGGAGATATAATAAATATATTCACTAAAGATACAGCGAAAAAACAAAGCTAATGCAATGAAAAAATTCTCAAAATTTATCTTAATAAAGAAAAATACTGTCTACAAAAATATTCTAGGTTGAAAATCAAAAGAAAAAACAGATATCTAGCAAAACAAATTACTTATTCCAGTTTCGGTCTCAATATCAGGCATAAACTAGTTTTATGATATACCAGCCTTCCTCGTTTTTTCAGTTAAGTAATTCAATAAGTATTTTCAGATAACTATATTGCACGGAGAGAGAAGTGTAACACTGGCTGTTCACAATACTTCCCTCTGACTAACCTCTTAGGTTTCTTTCTGATTTAGTATTCTAGATTCCAGCTTCTTCCTAATTAAACGAAATTTGATGCAAAAAAATAAAGTTTGGAAGTGGAGTGAATAAATATAATCAAGTCGTATAAAAACGACGAAAAATTGAATTTAAGAGAAAGAAGGTTACATCAATAAGAAGAATGTTAGAGTGATGTGTGAGGAAGTATTCTGGCGATCATAGTAGATTTGGTGAGACTAGGATTGCCGGAGCAATAGGAGGACGTACTCGCAATTTATTCCGGTAAGAGCATTCTTTGATAGATTAAAGAACTTGTTTAGTTCTCATAGAATGGAACTTAACTGTGGAGAGAATCCCTTATTTTTCAAATAAATAAACATACAATTCAGACAGAATTGACTATTTTATTTACTTAGTATGTTCTTGAACTTTCAGTGAAATTTTAATCCGATAATTAGAATAACATTTGAGACTACAGGCGAGACGGGTTATAAGATGCCATGATAAAAGCAATTCAAATCAAACTAAACAAATTAAAGTAATCAAAGTGCACACTACATCATTTTTATTACATAGCACAGAACATAAATCAATGCCTTGATAAACAATTATATAGGAATCTAAGAGATTAACAAAATTGCTCTCTCTCTTTCTCGTAGAAAATTTTCAACAATTGTGGATCAAAATAAACGAAATACTTAACAGCTTCTGTACTTAACAAACTTTCCTTCGTTTGAGCTTAATTATAGTATAAGTGCAGCTTTTATCAACAACGAATTTCTGCTTTCACGATTACGAGACCTAAACTAGGTTTTCTGAAACTTTTCTAATTAGTAAGTTCTCGTCATTTCTGAAGAATAATCTCAAAGTCTCTTAAGGCATTTGTGATAAAAGGTTTAATCTTGAAGATTACTCTACAAATAAACTGTCTATATCATGTATTTTCTTTATACAGTCTTGTCTATACTCCAATTGTACTTTTCTCTGTTTCATATAAAGAAGTAATTGTCTAAAAACGCTGTATAGTGCTCATAGGATATATAATTTATTTATCTTTCCGTACAAAAATCAGTTCCAGAAATTTAATAATGCATTTTGTTTCCAGACATATTAGACAAGGTACTATGGATTCCTTTAAGAATGCGTTTAAATTAAAATAACACTGGAAAAAGCGTACTTATTTAGGAGGATGTGCCATTTTGTTATTTGAAATGTAGAGTTAAGAATCATGAAAATAATCATTGACAAATATATTCTATTATCTTCCTTAATTTTTAAAGTACTTATATATCTGTTATTCAGTTTTAAAATATAAAAAGATGTATTCCTTAATGAATAAAAAAAATAACTATTGGAAGAAAACTTTTATAAACACCTTTATATAAGTCTTAGGGATTTCATCCGTTTCACATCCGTTTTTAAACTATACTTGTATATGTGTAAAGCATTGATATAATTATTTATTTATTTTCAAATTGCTGTAGGGATTGCTATATTTTATTATAAGTTTGTTAAAAGCTTAAAAAATATTTTAGAGTTGAATATTCGTTGTTCCAACGACTACCACTGTTAATAGTGAGGACAAACTCTGCGAGAGTGGTTTAAAAAGTACAAGTGTTAGGAAATATGAGCAGAATTTCTCACTGTAGAACTGTTCATTCAGCGTGTTTCTTTTTTCTAAGAATTCCATGAGTATGATTCTCTTCATATCCCCAAACCTATTAGACAAAATATTTTCGGTCGAGGAGCCTGTTTTGAAGCAGATTCACCAGAAGTAACTCAATGTTTTGAAAATCGATTTCATTAAGGAATATATTGATGAAACCATATCTCATCGATGGTGAAAACTAGACGAAAGATGCCGAAGACAACACGTCGCTGCACCAATCAAATTTTAATTTGGACAGCAACTGGCTACCAAATCAAAATTAACCCATAGATCAAGATTAAATTTATTTTAATTGAATTCAACAAATTTCAGCATACAATGATAGAACCAAATTGCTTTGGCTGTTCCACCTGTCTCCCAAAAAAACTTTTTTTAGAGCCATCAATGTAAATGAAACAGATGTTGTGGTAACCTGGAAGTCATAATTGCGAATTCGCGGAAAGCCTTCTTTTCGCCGAGTCTTGGTTTCGAGTCATGTTGAAACTAAAGATATACCACGTGAAATATGGCTGAGGTCTGAAATCCTCTCGTTGGTGTGGTATTGAAGTTTGGAAAGGGAGGTGTCAGCTCAGGTGTCGTATTCGTCACTTGACTGAGGTTCCAAATTACGAGTTCTCTTATCCCTCGTGTTCTCATAAGAATGACGTAAATAAACATTTACATTCACGTAGATAGTATAATGGTAAGGGAAATATGTGTCTTTGAAAAAATAAATTATTATTTTTCTGCCATTACTAGGCTTCAATTTCTGTTAATTGTATGAATAATTCCTTTTTCTATGTGATTCTATAGTTGTCTGTTCAGAACCTTCCCACTGGAAGAGTAGAATGCTTATATATATACAGTTAAACTAAAAAATATTTTACTAACTTCTATCAGATTTATTGTTACAAATCAGGGGATGAGTTGTTTCACCGTTTCTGTTCAGACTACTTACTGAAGATTTTCTGTGTGTTTGTGGAGCTCTTATGCCCTCTGATTTTCTATTGTCATTCTAGATTGAAATATATTTGACTCCTCAATATTGGGATAATCCCTGTAATGTATGGGTTATATAATGTATTTAGCACAAATTCACATTGAAAATTCGTTGATTACATAAGCAAATACTTATTTAAGCATTTGAACCCGCTTTATACTAAAATATAGAAAATTTCCACAACGACTGAAATGAATATTGGAACTACAATTTTTGTAACACATTACAGTTACGGAAACAGTTATTCTGAAACATGAGACTACTTTATTCAAAAAATATAAATAGTATCATTAAAAATATTTAACGACTTTAACAAATGATATTCTGAGAAAATTGAAGTTTTGACGCGCTTGTTGAAGTTGAATTCACCCAAACAGAAGTATTTAAAGGACCTATATAATTCGTCACATACTGGAAGATTCTTATGCTTAACGATCACATTCCGACTATAAGAGGACTTTAGTAAGCGAGGAATGTAAGGTAGATGTATGAGATGACATTTTGCACGGTTAAGTGAGTTTGAGAGAGGCCTGATCATCGGCATGAAAACCACAGGCTCTTCGACTCGCCATGTTACTCGCCAGATCAATCGTTTGGAGTGTACAGTCAAAACATATTGGGAGCAGTGGCCACAAGATGGTGCCCAAGCGGGGAGAACCGGGTCTGGAGAGACCAGAAAGTCAACGAGGAGAGAGTATCATGCGACAAGAGCTCGTGGATCCCACAGAGACTCGTTTCACGATACAATCAAATGTTGGGCTACCAGCTGTTTTACAAACCATTTCCAAATGCTTTGCGGAAGCAAATCTGGAAATGAAGCACAATTTTCTTGTGCTACCTTTAGCACCGAAAAATCGTCGACTCCATCTGTTATGTCAGAGCAACTTGGAATGTCCCAGATTGGCAAAATTATGATGTTAAATGAGGAATCTCGGTTCTTTTTGATGATAGACGACAACCGTGTAAGGGTGCGGAAGCACCAAGTTGAACGGTCAAATTCCATCCACGCTTTCGCGTGCCCGTATAATAGACGAAATGACCTGGGGGCATCGTCTATGGCAGCTGGTCTATTTTAAATGTGGTATGTGGAAACGTAATGGGCCAGCATTATGTAAATTCTTCGACCTCACAAAAGGCATTCCTAACTGACCTTCCACGACGACTTTTCAGCAAGACAATGCTTTTACTCATACAGTTTGAGCAGTTCAAGTTTCTCTACGTTATGTTCAGACTTTTCTATGTCTAACCCACTTCCCGGACTTGTCCCCTATTGAGCATTTTCGAGATTAGCTGAAACAGCAAATGCTACAGTGTCACTTTGTACATGGTTTGGAGGTGGCTGTTCAAGATTTGTGAGCCCATCTTCCTCAGGACAATGTCCGACGTCTTATCAATACAATTCTGGACCGTGTTGGAGCATGTATTGCAGCAGGAGACTAACCCGATGCGCTATTCTAGTTGTACCGTATTTGTCTAATTCTACACTTCATATTTGTTTAATTGTCTTGGTTTTGGGATCAAATGAATCTTTCATCTGTGACATTATGTGTATTAAGTTTCATTTCAATCTGAAGCTTCCTTCTTGGTGAGCAGTTTTCAATGCTCTTGAATGTATTAGACAAGAATAAAGTAATGTAAATTAGTTATATATATATACGTTCTTTGGTTTTAATTAAATTTTAACTGACTATGAAACTTTATCAAGTTAAAAATTAAGGAAAGGGTATCCTTATATTTATTCAGATGAAGAATTGAGCATTTGAAATTCATATTCATTTGTAAATGAAATTCTTTAGTTTAAAATCATTAATATTTATTGCTTACAGAAATTATAATTTCCTGGTGTGTAAATGTTTTAACAAGACACTTTATTACTGCTTATTTATTATTTTGTTCCTTTATTTATTTAATTATTATGTATAAATCCCAAATGTTTATAGTAATACATTTCTGTATTTTAGCTAAATATTTTTAAATTAAAGAAAACAGAATAATGATTCCTGTTTGATATATATGAAAATTTCTTATTTCTATCAATTGTAATTACAGTCGAGCGCATATCGTCCCTTTATCTCGATGTTGTTATTATTTTGTGTGTATATAATCCGCTGAAAGTTCAACTCTACCAGCGTTGAATGTGGTTCGATGTTCAAAATGACATAATAAGCTTAAATAAAGTGAGCGACTATTCATTTAAATTGGTTAAAAATATAATATATTGTGGCAAAGTTATTTTGCGCAATTATATACAGATAATTACTTTACATAATTTATTTTACACTATAATGTCGTTTTTGCGATATGACATAATATGCCTGATTTCCCGGAGATCTCCTACTCGAGTCCTGGCTTTACATATATGCTAAAAAGATAAAATATTACTCTAACCATGGCCGTCACTTGGGTGCTGTACTCATTCTATTGAGGTGCTGTTTTTGGCCTTTGGGATCTGTTTGGGACTATTGCGTTTATTTATAACATTAAAATTAAATACTACTTCCTGATTACGTATTGTAAAATAGGATACTGTAGTTATGTATACTATGCCATGACACTTAATCATTTGAACAAAATTCTTAGTATTTTTTTTTCTTTCTTTTCGTAAATATACGTAAATTTATAAAGAAACAAGTAAAAATGATTATTTTAGGGTCCCAATAACTGAAAGAATTCACTAAATCTCAAAAATTATCCTATTTCTCAATGATATCTAAATTTTAAAAATATATATGAGGAACTTTAACACTCATTACTTAAATTAATTGATAGCATCTTCAAATAATAAGTTATTTTTAAGACTCATTAAAAATTATGTCAGTTAAAATATGAATAATACTTTATTAAAGAATATACGACAAGATTAAAAAAAACATTTATGTGGTTGATTTCTAATGAATTTGTTAATAATTATTATGGATTTATTTCAACAATCATACAAATAATTTAAAACTATTATTAAACGAAGTTTTTTTTTCATTTGATTAGAATGATTTTATTAAGTATGACATTAATAAAGTTACACGTTACGAGAGAAAATTTGTAAAATTACCAACTTTTACTTGTTTCTTATAGTTCTAAGTTTGCTTTCCTTTCGAATTGGCGAATATTTTTAAATAGTAAATTTGGCAAAAATAATGCCAATTATTTTCGCTATTATAATTTTAAACATCAATAAAGGACCAAGTATATAATCAATCACATTAGAAATAAAATAAAAACTATACTTTTTAAAACAATAGTATTATTATCCTTTTCTGCTGTGTATTGCATTTTAATAAATATTAGGAGCATTACATTTCTGTATTTCTTTTTTCCTAAAATAATTTATTTTTGCATGTTTTGCAAGTACATTAATTTTACATTAATAAATATATATTTATATTTTCATTTTGTACTGATTTTCAAAACCTCTGTTCTTCTTAGCCCTCATCAAATCGAACCAAACGTACTCCAATTAGCATCAAATCTAGCCTTGTGTGCTTAAAATAATCATTTATATACTTCTTCTCTTATCTATGTCATGTTGAAAATATCTCAAACGAATACTTCTACCCAAACTGTTCACCTATATTTAGTGTTAAATTATGTTGGGCGCAGTTTTATGTCAAAGACATATCTCTCCTACAATATTTATCATGTTGATAGTCAATAAACTGACGCTAAAGTTATTTTCCGTTCTTGTATTTAACCTCTACATGAAACTGTATAGGAAAATTCGATTCTAAATCTTATGATATCCAATACTTAATATTACTGCAAACTTCCTTTTTTTCAACGAATAATGAAGAGGGAAAGAGAAACATCACCTTTCATAATTCATTCAATCCCGACGACGCATTAATGCCTATTGAATAAATATTTGAGTACCTTCATTCAAACCATCAATATAGATAACTAGACTCAACAGACCTTTAAGTTGACCCATTTAAAGAACCAAACTGAATGAACAATCTCTTATGAACTAACGATTTCTGCAGATCGAATTCCTATTTAGCCTTAATAGATCTAATTAACATATTTCTATAATTTATTTCATGATAAATACCAATTATTTTTATTATATCTCTTAATTTTTTTATTTCTCTAATAGATAAATTTCTTTTTAATTGTTTCAGACTAGTAGAATTGTTTTTTAATGTTTAAAATATTTTATCTATAACTTGGTCTGAAAGACCCATATCACTAATATGAATATAAATACAAGTACTTATAAAAGTAAGCAGTATTTTTGAATGGTTAGCATTCCAAATAATACTCGATACATATCACGTTATAGAAAAGTATTTTCCTTATTATAGGGGTTTCATATGGAGAGGAGTTTTGCTTTACATTTTATATAGACCAAACAAATGCATTGATAATTCTCCTTTCCATTGCGCACCATGTTATCAAAATTTCAGATAAGAAACAAAATAAACCAGTTATAATTTTATATATTATAGTGAACTAAAGGTGTAGTATATAATACTGATAAATTAGCTGTCCCATATACAGGAAATAGGAATTTTGTAATAAACTGCGTTTTATTATACAATATACTGAACTAGATGCAATAAATGCTTTTTTTTTGCAAATAAATCCTCTTTACAATTCAAACAAACTGTGCACAAGACGCTTTCTTCAAAAGGAAATTAGAAAACTGCTGAAAAAACCACGCAAAAATATAAGGAAGACAAAAATATCAATAACAGAAGATAAGAAGTTTACAATTGCTGCAGGAAGAAAACTAGAAAATATCAGAATAGCTAAAAAGTAACAAAAAAGATAAGAGGGATCGACAAACAATGTATGCCCATCTCGTTTACCTCTTCTTTGCTAAGAAAATGTAAATGCGAGCTATAAATGTAATAATTAAATTGCTTGTTTGTCATGAAAATATTTCTGGAATAATGGTTTTAAAATGTGATAAATTTGTAATTTTAAGCAATTTTACCACTTTTCAAGCTTTTAAATACATAACAACGCTTATACAAACAATTTGGGAACGTTGTGATGCATTTTCTTCATCACTTAATTCTATATCATTTTAAAGTCTAAATAAATTGTCAATAAGTTCAAGATTCAAACTGAAGATATGTGAGAAAAAGATTATAAACTTTATTTTGCATCAAAGAAAATGTAAGGTTGCTTTCTTTCTCGAAAGCCTCTTAACTTCGATTATCCAAGTTTATATTCTAATAATAAGGTCTTAGCTCAGCAAATCCCTCTTTCCTATTCATATATCTAGTTTATAACAGATTCAACTCTTATTATTCTAACTAGAACTCGCTTCAATCCAAACGATTAATTAGGATGACTCAATCCATTTTGCAAATATCTGTCAGTTTGTCGTCATC
>BMAW01066948.1:0-10726 GCA_019974015.1 Nephila pilipes | reverse complement strand
CGGTAACAACCTCTTTTGGGCGTTCACCGTCTTCGGTGCTCATTTCACTACGTCTAAGCTTAGCATACCAATCCTTGATGGTTGATTTTCCTGGGGCAGTGTCCGGAAACTCGGCATCAAGCCAAGTTTTTGCTTCAACTGTATTTTTCCCTTCAAAAAGCAATATTTTATCAACACGCGAAATTCCTTTTTATCCATTTTTTTCACAATAACAAAAGTGGCTTCACTCAAAATGCTATAATTCACAAATTAATGATCCGACAGCTGTCAAATTTATACTCGCATCTTTTGAGGGTTAGGGCTAACTAAAAAAAATATGGATTTAATTCTAGTAGCGCCATCTATGTGTCAGGTCGGGAACTTTTCAACTGACCTGTTAATGCATGCGTCGAGAGTGAAAATGCCGCGAACCATCAAACAGTGTTGTTCCATCAAATTTTGTCTTCTGCTAAGAAGCTTTCGGTACAATTCATCAGACTAACAAGGATGAAATAGTATCCAGAACATATATTTTTGAGCGGAACAAAATCCCACACATGGCAGGGGAAACATCGATGATCCTGACTTCATCGAGCGCAGGAAGTGGTTCATAAGGAATTTGTGCTTATGGGAAGAAACAGTGAATATTATACAGAAGTTTTCGAACATTTGAGGAGTATTGTCCGCCGCGTCTGAAGGAAATCTCTGATGTCTGAAAACTCCATTACGACAATTTGTCCCTTGACGTGGCGCTAATTTTGAGGGAAATGCTATTCAAACACAACTTGCTCCAACCACCCGACATTCCAAATACGGTACTTTTCGATTTTTTTCTCCATTGGTTAAAAAATGCCTTAATGAATACTATGCAATTCAAGCGGCTTCGATGGGACACCAAAACAACATAGAAATTGCCAAATTCCAGGATATGTATGATAACTGGAAATGCTCTGATAAGGATGAATTGATGAAGGAGGTTCATATTTGAAAATAATTAACTTGTTGTACATATATTTTTATTAAATTAGTTTTTATGGCTAAGTATCGTTATACTTATTGTATAAATCTTGTAATTTGTAAGTAACTATTGAATCAATAAAGCAGATTTTAAGACATATCATATATATGAATATTTTATTAAATTTTTATCTCTAAAAATAATTGAGAAATAAACTAATTTAATTAAAATCAATGCACTTGACAGCACCAAAAATTATTTTTAAACAGAACGTTTCCTATCGTTAAATTTAAATCATTTTGAAAGATAATCTTTTAATAAACATTGGTGATAAAACTAAACTGTTTTGATCGGTAATTATTAAGTACTTTGGAACACAGAACAAGATATAATCAAAAAACAGTACTTATAAATATGAAACATAAATATATTAAAATATATATAATCCAAACATGTCAATGTAAAATTTTATTTTTGCTAAAATCAAGCAAGTAAAAAAATTATTTACCTTTTGCGATAAGACTTTTCCCTAATAGATTATTTAAGCTTAATATCACCTTGTGTATAAAAAAGTAATGGAGGTTTTTCTTTAGATATCTCAGAAGAGGGAATAAAATACTGATTGAAAATCATAAAAACTCTCTTTTTAAAGATTTTCTTTAATAAATTATAGAGAAATATTATATCACAGAATTTATGTATGAAATTCACAAAAAGAATATATACAGCGGAATTTTTTTTAATCGTAAGTTGTCTTTGGAATTAGTAGAGGGATCTAATTTAATTGATCTAATTACGTTAAAAAAAAATATCAAGCTGGGTACTGCAAGAAACACTATTATCTCCTAAACAAAGGCTTTTTTTTTATTTATCCTATACGCAATTGTTATTATGGAAAACTCCATAGAAAAATTAATAAATATACCGTTGTCCTTAAACTCTATTTCTCTCTCTAATTTGTTTTTCCTGTTCAAAAAATTTAAAAACATATTTTTATTAGTGATTAAGTATTTAATAAAAACTAAGTCATACATTATGGTGCGTCAATTGTTCTATCCCCATTTTAATGGTCGCAATAACTCTATAATTATGGTTGCGAGTATAAGTTTTGGTTCCAGGAATAACAGAGGGAATGTAATCTTCAAATGGGATTCAACCTAAAAGTTCTCAAGCAGAAAGGGCTAGATTAATATTGATTAATTAATTTATTGTTTATTAGAGTCACATTTTAATGCAACTACAACCTTGGCAAATAACCTCATTGCTTAGAGCCTAGGTCAAACAAATGAGGACGAATCCTGAGTTGGCACCCTATTCTTCTAACCTCTCCTCTTGGCCAAAATTAGGATTTTAACCTCCTTCAGATTTAACGTACATCAGACCCTATGCCCGATTGGTCCTTAGAGGATGTTGAAAATAAATTATTTGGATACCGCCAGGTGGCACCTTGTCTCGTTTATACAAGACAAGACGCCACCTGGTGAGAGTGCACGGGTTCATGGATAATATTTCAGCAGAGTACATTTAGAACTTGACCATGTAAAGCGCATTTTTCCTTGTTTTGATGTAATTTCTCCTGACCGCTAAAGCGGGTTAAAATATGGATAGTTTGGAAGCCCTTATGTAATTTGTAAATAGTGTAATTATTTGTTTATGGGTAATTGGCGCATAGAGACTGTAAATAAATGTGTTTTTAAAATAATTGCTCTCCCTATTTTGCTCGGTGGATTATTGTTCTCGAATAGAGAATTCAAAACTTCACGCGACTTGAAATATGGCTTGCCATGAATTCGATGTCACTTACATTTGATAATTACAGACGCTTGGAAAGTTGGGTGCTTTAATTACCTAAAAATAACTCAAGGTGTCATCTTCATCACTTTTTCATAGTTCAAAACTACAAGGTCCGCGACTAACAGCCCTCGTGTAGCTTCTACTTTAATATTACTCTAAACCAAACCAAAATCATCAGCATTAAATGGTGTACATAAAGAAATAATTATAAATTCCTTCAGAATCTTTGAAAAAAATAATTTTCTAAAGCTTTTAATCTCTTCTTGAATAAAAATTGAACTTGAAAAGTATTAAATAAATAACGCTCTCTTTAAAATTATTTTTGAAATTCAATTTACTCAAGAGTTCCCTAGAACTTTTACTTTTTCAAATGGGAACTTTATCCAAACACTCATTGTTAAAAAATGCTTAGATGAAACAAATATCCAAGAAATCTCATCCACTATTTAGTAAATAATGGACCGTAGCATTATTTATGCATCACTTCACAAGTATGCGTCGGGTCTTTCCGATCTAGAGAAGATACTTTGCAAGGAAGACGTGGGTATGCTTAATTTAAAAGATTCTTTGATGCATTTTTAATGATATCCAAAAACTCGATAAAGGAATTTGAAGAGAGAACTCTGGAAAAATACATGATTATAGAAAGATTTTAGGTTCATTAGCTGTTGCCGTGTTTTTCAGGATGGTTGGTTATAACGTATGATTTTTTTTTTTTTTTATTCATTTTTTCCTTTTAAGAACGAGCTATAAAATTTTTTAATATCTTAGCTAGTATGATTGCATTTTATGTATCCTGCATTTTCCCTTCGTTCTTTTAAATTTCGGATTCTTTTTAATCTTTTAATTTATTGCTTAAGTAGTCCTTTTTCTATTTTTATCAGTTACTGATTGAGTATATATCTCTGTATCTACAAATATATTTTACTTTTTTTTGAATTTGGGGAATTTCCATCTTGGTTTGTTATAATTTTTAAATTGGATTTTAAATCGGTTTCGTGAATATTTTAAAATTATTTTCATGTATTAGCAGGACTATTATTAGTAGATCCTCCTTGTAATTTTTCTTTGATTTGCTTATATTTTTTATCACTAAATATAATATAATTTTCTTCCAAAATTAAACGAATTAGAAATTTAAACTTTTCATAAGAAATGGAAACATAAATTTTTATTTTTAAAATTAATAACTTTAGTTTAATCTTTAATATCTATAGAAATATTAAAATCTTCAAAATCGTAACTATATATTAATAAATCTCTTTATCATAAACATATTAACAATTTCATATCTATTCTTAACAATGACTACCTTATAAAAACCGCTTTTTTTTTTTTTTTTTTACAAAATACTGTGTAAAACTTTACCTGCTTTAGTAATATAAATTTTAAAATCATCAATAACAGTTCTAAATTAAATTGGTGCTTTATGAAATTTCGTAGTTAAAAATATATGAGAAAATTTTACATTATAAATAATATAACTTATTTTCTTAAACCTATCTTTATTCCAATTAGAAATGTCTCTATTACTATTTGTAATTTTAATAAAAGATTCTTTATTTTATAAAATGCTTATTAATCAAAATAGTATATATATATGCGCGTGTGTAGTAGTATATAAAAATAATAAAATAGTCTTACATATTTCTACAGGATATTTTTATTTGTCTACAAAACAGGAAAACATACGAGATAAGCTAGCAGATCATACAAGTCTACCTTAGATCAATTTTCAGGTCATTGTTGATAAATCCCATAACTCTGAGCAAAGATCAAATAACAAGTTGATACTTAAATTGGCACACAAGTTGACACAAGGGAACTTCAATACTTTAACTGCAATACTGCACCACATGCGAATTCTGAGGATTATTTCTGTTTAGCATGAAATAGCTTCCATTGTCATAATTTTTATTCTCTAACCAAAAAATGTCTACACTTATCATACTAAAATGTAAAAGATTAATCGTTTGAGCTTTACGAATGCTAAACCTGTAGATAGACTTCTACTGTTTCTCAACTACGTGGCATTTTCTAATATTCGCCAAATTACCTGTGCAAAATATATATTGCCTTGAGGTAAGTCCGATCAAAGGAATATATACATAACCAATGGGAAAAAAGATGTATCAAAATTCTTTCTGATATTATTTTGTAACGTATTTGTGTCATTCTCTGGTAACTCTATTTTTTTAGAAAAATAATCATAAAATTACTTCTAAAACGCGACAAAAAATTTTATTTTAAAGAGTTCTTTAAGAATATCTTCTTAAATAGA
This sequence comes from Nephila pilipes, assembly GCA_019974015.1. NCBI lineage: Eukaryota > Metazoa > Arthropoda > Arachnida > Araneae > Nephilidae > Nephila > Nephila pilipes. Next base: position 5,714 of record BMAW01066948.1, on the reverse strand, counting down.
ACATTATCATATTGAAAAAATATCATTCTACTAGGATTTACTGCAGAATAAAGACATGTGAGCTTGAGCCAATGTATGAGAGATTAGAATCGGTCGCAAATTCAATTTACCCTTATCCCAGGGTTGATGGTAGGAAATTGATATGCTTAGAAAAAGCGCTTACGCTTAACTTGCTCTGAGCACACATGACTGCTATCTTTTAAAGTTTTTCATCTAGTGATTTGGGGAAATATTTCAACGAGCCTCTTAAAAAGAGACAGGTGTCACAAAGTTAAATATTACACAAGAATTATTTTTCTTTTCTGTAACATTTTATTAATCTTGAACTATGTAATAAGGTACCTGAGGGTAATATGGCCATTCTTATTTAAAAATTGAAACTGTGAAGGTGTAATGAAGTTGAATGAAGGAAAAACACATGGTTATTAGTTCTACGAGAGCCATTCAATATTTAAACAGAAAAATAGCTTTTCAGCCAATATAGTTTATTAAATTAATGCAATTTTTTATTTGCTTTTAAAGGAAATCCCAATCCCCTTCTTTGCACTCATCCCATCCTTTTGGGATTCTTCTTATACCCACATTGAAGAATGCTTCACCTTGATCTCGAAGCCAGTTTTGTACTTTTTTCTTTGCCCCTTAGTTGTAGTTGAGCTTGATGTTACGCATAGCTTCTTTCACCAAACAGATAAAAATCCAAAGGGCAGATCAAGGTTGTTAAAAGCTCCCAACCCATTTTGCAAACAGTTTCCAGCTTCAATAGTGAAATTTGAGGTCGAGTGTAGTTTTGCAGAAGTGCGCCTTTCCTCTGCCATCTCAGATATTTCTTCTTCAACGCGGACCTAACTTTCTACTCAACCATGTCTAGTAGTATATTATTGATAATGTGTTGCCTCTTTTAATAATCACAGGAAATCGGACCATGGGCACTCGTCTCGTCGGTGGCGTTCTTACGTCAACTTTTAAACTTTTCCAGCCACACATAAAACCTGGTGCTGTTCATGCAACTACAGTTGAAATCCTTATTCGTCCGAGAGAATAATCTGGCGATATTACTCATTCCGATTGTAAAAATCAGATAAAAAACATTGATTCTATAAAGTACTTTCTTCGAGGGAACACATCATTGTAACTCTGACTTCAGAGATTATGTTCATGTAGACATAAATCGAAAGGCTGAATAACATTCTTCGCAAGGTTACCAGCTAACACGAATGTTTTAATCGCTTTCATTCAGAGCTTTCTTCGTTAAAAATGTTTGCGTGTTTAAATACTGAATAGCACTGGTACATTTCCTTTTTAAGCTTTTGAAAGAATTTTAGTTTTCATTGAAGATTTTTACTTTCAAATTTAAATTTTGTAAAGCGCGTTTTTTTTTTTTTTTTTTTTTTTTTTTTTTTTTTTTTTTATTTTTATTTTTATTTTGTTTTTTTTTTTTTTTTTTTTTTTTTTCTTTTTTGCGGATAATATGATCAATGGAGGTAATATAAAGCCATTTTCATATTTTTCTCCATAAGTTCTCTTGTACCAAGTTTTACTTCATTAAAATAACAAGAGAAATGAAAACGATGCAATTTCATCATATTTAAGAACAAAATTTAATTTCTCTTTAAAATGAGCCGAACGTAAATAAGGAAAGAATCAAGCTCATATTCTCTTGACTCTAGTTCCCCTTAATCTTCTGTCTCTTTAAAACATGCTGACTAGCCCATAAAAAAAAGATAGATCTAACTGAAAATATCAGAATAAGCATCTATTAAATATAATAAACATATGAAACAAAAAACTATCGCGTGCTGGTAAAACAGCCACTAGTGAAGTGAATACATTTATTAGTGGTCATATAACTCTACATCTATAGGTTTCCGCAAATACTGGGATTCATGTATGAACCAAAACCTATTTTAAGAAATTCGTCACATATCATTGAACAACATTAAAACATCTAACAGAATCAACTGAACATTACAATTCTTCAATTCTTAACCACCACCACAAAAAATAAAAAATTTCCAGATCAAAATAAAAATGGCCTTCCGAAGAAGCCATAAAAGCAATGATAGCCTCGTCTTCAGAATAAGTAATTCGACAAATCTTCTTAGGACTTTATTATAGCTTCTTAATTTCCTTTTCAAAGTTGTACTGTCATCTGTAGGCTAACTTTGAAATTAAAACTACCATGTAAAGGCTATATTGCCAGCACTGGCGTATTACCTTCAGGTACCATATGTAAAAATATTTAAGGTCGATAAGCAAAACAGAATTTTATATAACTTTTAATATCTGAAGAATTTCTCATCAGTATTAATATAATGAATTGATCGTGCATGTGTGTCTGTGTGTATATCTGCCTATCTCACTCTCTGTATCTGTGTATGGTTTTAAATACTCAGTATATTGTAATAATATGATGTAATTTCATATATATATAGGATATTGCATAGCGAGATTATTCATAAGTATGTTTATTTTTAAGAATTTACGAACGTAATTTTTTTCATACAAGATTCTACTTTAATATATATTTTAATTTGATGCCACGAATAAAATTAATTTCAAAAAACACGAAATATTCTTCAGAAAAAGTATGTTAGTTTTTAAAAGTCTAAAATAGTGTTGTGTTTCAACACCGATATAAATTTGTGTTACTTATGCTTTGGATACAAAAAAAAATTATAAGTAATTGTTGTATTCATTGAATGATTTCTTTTAAATACGAATATATATGATAAGAAATGTTATATAATTTGATCTTGTATGAATGGAATGTATTTACCAAATTTTAAAATAAATTTTAACTTCTTTTTTTTTTAATTGAATTTAACTATAATGCATTTTTTTAGATATGTTCAGGTCGACTTTACTGATTCATTGAAATCTAAGTCTTACAAGATTTAACGCATCACTTATTTTGAATATTTTTTGCATTTTCATAAATCCTTTTGCATCATATTTTAGTTAATTATCCTCATTTAACAGAGTTATAAATGTCAAATGGTATACACTCGAGAAATGTCGGAAACATTCTATAAATTAACTCAATTCAGTTTGGAACCCTTCATTTGATTTAACTAATTAATTCTTGAACAAATCAATATATTTAGGCTCTCGCGTAAAAGAGAGGATTCACAAATGTTAGATATGAATACTCAGCAATCAATAACGCTATGATGCATTAGGAAATTTTAATGATTTTTTTATGTTTTTATAAATACCGGTATTTTAAAAACATAAAAAGAAAACAAATATTAAACAATTTATCAAAAAAATATGAATCTGTATCACATATAGAACACTATTTCTTTTATTGAATAGAAAATCTGTAACTATATTCACTCATGCATTTTATTGATATCGACTGTCTTTTTCTAGATGTACTTAAATTTGTTTAGCTATGTTTGGAACGTAGGAGAACTACATACTTTAGAAGACAACATTATTTTATTCGCAACTTTTATAAAGGTTACACTTTAGTTCGGTGAAAATATTCTTAAAAATTATATAAAATTGCAAATAAAATCCTTCAGAGTAAGTTAAATGATGAATTTTCTTTACAGAATCGTTTCTTTTTCTGTGAACATGTAATCGGTTCTCTGTAAGAGGATATTGTATAAACTCTTATTAAGGAAAATAAACGTTTTGCAGTTTTGTTGGATCTCTTACAAATATTAACAATGCGAAAAGCCGTATTCATTGGTAATGAAAGAATAAATCTCATAATTAAATATTTATATCGAATTCCAAGTCTTCAGAAATAGTAAAATTAACCTACCCTAAATAGATAAGGAATATCTAATCACTGTTTTTACACCTAGTTTGGTTTAATATCGTTAGAGTCGCACTAGAAGCAACACGATTGCTATTGGCGACAGACCAAGTAATTTTCAACCTCAGTTAAGTGACGAGGACGTCACATGAGCTAGCATTCCCTCTCCTAACTTCCACACCACGGCAATGGGAAAACTTTGGACCTCGACAGGTTTAATATGTATCAGCTCCGGCAATACGGCGGGTCTTTGTGACATCAGGGCTCGAACTCCCGAAAACAGCCGGCCGCGAGTCCGGTACCAATACCACTAAGCTACCGCGGCCACTGTTACAACTGAAAGACAAAGACATTCATTAATCTTATATTAATTTGATAATTACCCCTATTCAGTAATGTAACATCGCACATATACAAGCTGAACCAGTTTCTGAAATATATTTTTTTAATATTTTAAGAAATGAATATTAATACATTCAAATAGTATTTTATTTATTTATATTTTACACAAGTATGAAATCTTGAATAAGTTTAAAACAAAACTTCTAAAATTTTACAAAATAGAAGATATTACATCTACGTTAAAGTTACAATTCAATATTTTCATGATATTTTCAGTGCCCGCGTCTTAAAGTGATTTTATAACTTTCATGATGTTATTTACAAATTTAAAAAGATATCTGACGAAGATAATTTGGCTTCTCTTGCTTAAACGTATTCAAATATTTGTTAGAGTGTGTATCTTTTTAAAGTAAAAAAGAATTTCAAATAAGTTCCAATATTTATTGAATGAATTAAAACATTCATTCATCCTTCTAACGCTAAGATAATAAATTCGATGAAACTAAGTTATTTTACCAAGATTTTATGGAACTCTTTTTTCTACTTGTCTAGGAAGTTCTTTTTTTTTTTTTAAACTTAAGGAGTTCTTCAACGGTAAGCTTTTTTTAAAAGAAATTGATATTGCTCTTAAAGTATAAATGAATTTCACGACTAAAACATTTATTTCACATAAATACAGGAATGGAAAATATTATGTAATGATATACATTAAGTGATGAAGCTACTAAGTGATGGATATAAGGTGAGAAAGAAACTTTTTTATAAAAGCAATGACTTTCACTATTATTGCAACATTTCTTATAAAATATTAAATTTCATCAATTTTACGAATTATTCACAGCAAAAAGCATGTTTTTGTAGGAAATCAAATAACTTGATTTAATTCACTTTTTTATTGTAAAAATTTTGAAGAAGAAATCTGTATCAATTTACATTTAAAAACTTTCAGTTGTGCTTGGTTTTTATAAAATGTTACAAAATAAATTCTTTAAAAACATCATTATTTCATGAATCGCTTTTAACAGTCACAATCAATCTAACGTAACATAAAATATGAACAAAGTCAAACAATTGAAATGTAAATAATACTTAAAGAAAAACTTTTATCATATTTGATATTTTTAATTTTGAGTTATTATGTGCGTTATCAAATATTTGGTTCTACACGGAAATTCTGTTGGATTAGCTAGAGATTATAATGTAGGATTTCCTAAAAAAAAGCAGAATACAAGTAATAAAAAAATTATCACTTCATGATCCTCTTTAATCAAATAATTCTGTATGTGTACTATATATATCTCTGTTTTCTGTACTTTTGCAAATGAAATTTTTTCCTAAAATAGGTGCTTTTAAATAATAATTTATTATAAGTCTTAACTAATGTGAGTTAATTATCTGCTTTGTGAAAACACCAAAATGTATAAATATACTCGTAAAACCATCGTTAAAATACCATCGTGAATGTTTTTTTTTTTTTTTTTTTATACTAAATTTTTTTTTTTAAAAAAAAATTTTTTTTTTAGGAAAAAAAAAAATGGTTAAATTCAAAAAAAGGTTTTTTTGAATTTAAATTTAAATTAACAATGAATTCTGAAAGGTTATCTCT